>JAZHYW010035337.1:0-19631 GCA_037355805.1 Ixodes ricinus
AGCATGTTATGGCGGATGCGGATGGAGGTGTTTGCGGGGAACCATCTCCGAAGCGGAGAAACGAAAAGGAAAACGGCACCAACTTGAAGAAGGAGGAGCGCTATATGGAAATATATAATATAAATCTCAAAGTACATCCTGCGTTGTTGAAAGGCAATCGTGGGATTACCACTGGTACGCCAAGAAAAGATCAACCGACGCTGACCAGAGCCGTTTATTGAGAGAGTTTGGCCATACATTGGTTTGGATAGGCGAGCATCTCGGGGCCAACCACAGGCCGCGGAACAGTCCCTAGCGGTGGTCGTGTGATCTAAATATGTGACTCGACTATACTTCGTTTCACCTTATGTGCCAGCGAAGGCAAAACTGGAAACGCGAGCACGGAAGCTCCCGTGCGTTCAGAGCTTTGCTCGAGCGCGCGAGCTGGGGAGAAATGCAAAAAACGCTGGTCTCGCGCTTCTAGCTTTGGTTTCTGCTCGCAGATAAAGGCAAAGGAAGTATAGACGCTTTACACAAGCGCCAGATTGAGCCGCCATAGCCGCCCTTCTCTTGTCTTACCGAGATGCCGAGCCACTGAAGTGGGCGTTGACGAGTCTCCACAACGGCCTATGCTGGGGGGAAGGACACAGTAACACTTAAAATGGCAATAACCTGTCCTGCTGTGGAAATGATGAAGTCAAGCGAACGGAATAAGAGGAAACAAAAACTGAAGGTCAGTTATGGCGGCGCCCATGCACAGCTGCTGTAAAGCGTCTATAATTTGAGCCGTGCCGAGCGGAACTCCGCGTCTCAAGACGCTCGCGCACCCACCCTTTGCACTGCTTTCTTTCAGCCAGTTCCAGGACGCTGTTCTAGCAGTGCAGACAAAGGCGTGGGCACGAGCGCGTGGCTTTGGAAAGTGCCTCCTATGCACGAGGTCTCGTACAAACAAAGCGTTTCGCTGAGCTAGGCTCACGCGCCTGTGCTCTTGTCTTCACTGCAGACATTTGTGAGATGGAGTAGAGGTCTCCTGATTGGTCGACGCTGTGTCACAAATTTAGTTTACGCTCTAAGCGTGGGGAATTTTCGGCAGCTGGCGGCGGCCTTTGCTCCGCCTATTGTCCAAACTCTCCTAATATACGGCTCTGACGCTGACGCACTTCGTGCGCCGCACTGAGCCCTGCCAGAAAAGAGGGTGCGAGCGCTAAATAACAAGGTGGCCGTCATGGTGGCGCTTGATTTACAGCCTTACAGCATTGTGGAAGACCGCGGCTTCAAAAGACTTCTGACAGAAGCCATTCCCAACTATCGCCTACCATCCACTCTACACTCTTGCGCGTGCTTGTGCCACACAAGTATCACGACACCCGAAAGAAGGTTTAAGCAGAGCTCTACAGTGCTTTTGAAAGCAGAACTACCGCTGTTGCCTTTAGAAGCGACATATGGACATCACGCGCTAACAAAAGTTACGTGAGCTCACCTGCTATCTTCTCGCTAGAAAATTCATGATGAAGCGGTTCAGGCTGAACACTCGACAGACGGCTGCCAGTCACGAGTGCTGTGAACATTGCAACTATGCTGGACGAAATGTGCCGTTATTTGGAGATACCCATTGAATGTGCGACGTTCTTCGTAATGGATAACGGGCGCAACATCCGTCCTGCGGTAAGGAAACTTCCGTGGACTGAAAGAGCGTGCTTCGTGCATACGCTTTAACTGGCGATTAATGGGCGAGATCCCGTTCGCCGGCCATTGATCGCCTGTGCAAGAAACTGAGGTATGTTGTGCGACATTACAAGCACAATTCATCAGCTCAGGAAAGGCTTGAAGAGTGCCAAAAGAAGGTGGGAAAGGACACAACTACGTCTGGTGCAAAACGTGGAGACAAGATGGAATAGCCAGTATCTAATGTTGTCTCGCCTTCTGGAACTGAAAGAAGCAGTCACTGTGGACCTTGCTACCTCGGACTTTTACATCGATGGATTTTGGTAATCAGAGTGGAAAATGCTTCTGAATATGTTCAAGCATTGAAGCCACTGTTTGATGCCTTTGTTATTGCCAGTGCTGAGAAGTATCCGTCTTTGTCCTCGCAAGTTCTTGTGATTTTTAGTAGGCTCCACTGCCTAGGTAACTGTTCTGGGCATCAGGATTTTCCGCAGAACTGATACGATTCATCAAGGCAAGGTTCGATTTGTATAAGGAGGACAAGGAGGCATGCCTTCCGATGTTCTTGAACCCACGCTTCAAGTCCACTATTTTTAAAGCTGAAAAGGAAAAATTAGTATGGCTAAAAGCTATGGTGCTGCAAGACCTAGCCTCTTGTGATGCTACTAAAGAAACCCAGCCGGAAGCTGCAACACAGTCAAAAGAGCAAGCTTCAACGCCGTCAGCAATGTATGGCAAGAACTTCACCACTTAGCCACAAAAGTGCAATGGAAAGCAAAGTGGTTAACGGGGCACTGACACATCAAAATCATATTTTTTTTTATTATCCGAAACGATTGAAAACGGTGCCGGGACATTACCCTCAAAATTCGAAACTTGGGAATTCAATATTTGTGAATTAAAAAAACAATTTCCAAATGCCGAATTTGAAGTTCCCGCGCGATCCCCGCCAGTGCAGTGAGTCAAATTTTGCGGTCTCCTGCGACTCGACTTTCTCTCGGACCTCCGCTGACCCGATGCGAGGAGGAGGCGAGCTGGCGGGATAGAAGGGAGCCGGCGCGGGAAAAAACCGGTTTCTTCGCCGACTCGCCGATCTGCTCGAGCGCCGCCGAGAGAGAGGACACAAATCTAGGAAGGGACATCTCACCGAACTCTGATTTTTGGTATTTCAAAAAGAGGGGCCGTAGTGCGTTCGCAATTGCGTTAAAAAACATGTTTTACGATTGCCGTTATTAAATGTTATAGAAATGTCGCCTACAAAGCTTCTAAATTTCCTGATTTTTGACGTCATCGATCAAAAGAAGCAAGGAGGTAGCGGCGGGAGATTTAAACGCCAAAAATAAAAAAGCGCGCGCGCGCGCGAAAAATTTTTTTTCGCGATGCGGTTTTTTTTGCGTGTTTATGACTACAACTTGCGTCGTTTTAGACAATAAAAAAAAATACGACCTTTGGGGTGTCAGTGCCCCTTTAAGCTTCAGAGTGGGAGGTTGTGGCATAGGCGGAGGCACTGCTAAAAAGAGAGCAAGTGATCCATGTGAGTGGTGGCGACCTGTCGGGTGCTTCAGATATCCGGAGTCTGGCGAAGCTTTTGTGTCAAATACCTTGCAATAGCTGCTACTTCAGTGCCGAGTGAGAAAGTTTTCTGTGGCTAGAGTGTGTAGTCTCCGGCTCGAAGGGAGCGCCTCCTACCTGACCATGTACAGCGGATTTATTTTTCTGCATGACAGCTTGTGATCTTCCCTACAACTATAATTTATGTTTTTGTGTTTTTATTCTACTTAACACCAGTGCCTCACTGAGGAGAGATTTCCTTGGCGTTCCCTGTCTTTTCATGTTCCGAGCCGACCAGGGCAGCCAAGCGGCCACCATCCTTAGAATGCTTAGTGGCGCTTCATGGTATTCTTTGGAATACTATGAAGAATAAAAACACTCACTGGTGTTAACGAAAATAAAAACACAAAAACAAAAAATATAGTTGTATGGAAGATCACAAGTTGTCAGGCAGAAAAATCAACTGCAGTTGTGCAATTCAAAAATAAAAAAACTCAAAAATTAAAAGAAAAATTAAATGCGGTTTTGACATGTGGAAATAAAAATGCTGTGAAGAAATTCACTTGCCTTCGACTATTCGATATTCGAGTCGATATTCGAAGTTAACTATTCGAATTCGATTCGTATTCGAAAATATTAATATTCGCACACCCCTACTGTATTCTTTATTCCTCCGGCCTTCAAAGTTGCGTCATCGCGCAGTTGGGAAAATCGTTTTTCAACCTCCTCTCGAATGCGATTTTTTTCACGAATACACTGAAGTATCTTGCAAAATTAAGGTCTGTCCCGTTGTGTGGACAGGTTTTGCTACCACATATAAAAATATAGTTGAAAACAAAAAATAGGCACGACACCACCATGACCGTTCTTATCTGAACACACCCTATTGACAATACAAGAACTGACCACCTCGGGAGGCAGTTCGTGGTTCGAGTGTTATTTTCTTGCGCGTTAGTATTGGAGAGCTTTAGTTCGACATATCCCATATTTACAAACGAAAACGGTCCCATGAGCACGCGAATTTTGATGTTCACAGTCCAAACAATAAAGCGTATAAAAACAAAATCTTTGTCCATAGGGCTAGGGCGAGTTCTCGCGGTATGAATACTTCCTTCATTGTTTAGCTTCTTCTCAGCTCTAATACGCTCGTAAATTAGACTAAAATTTGGTCACCAGATTTGGATCTTAAAGCGGTATTCTTTAAATAGGTTGGAAGTAAACTATAAGTGGTGACTGGTCAAGAACCCAGGGCGAGGGAGAGGAAGGCTGGGGAGGAGGAAGCAGGCGGAATGTTTGAGAGGATGGAGGTGTTTCCTCCTCTCCAGCATTCCATCTGCTTCCTCCTCTCCAGCCTTCCTTTCACTCGCCCTGGATTCTTGACCTGTCACTGACTATAGTTCAGGGGCACCAAAACGGAAAGCAAAGAATTTCCCTAGAGGACGCCTGAAGTTTCCCCATTTCTACCGACATTTCCCTCGCTTGCCCAAATAATTCTATAATACTAAATATGACTTGTTTTCTGCATCCCTTCCGTTTTACTATGAGAAATATATTTATGCGGAGCGCAAGTTCGTCTGCTTCTTGCACAGGTGGTTGCGATGATGTCCGAACATCATCGACCCTAAATATTCCCTTAATCTGGAAATTTCCTCCGGTTGGCAGCCCTGCTATACTTGCCTATGCCCACCCAAGATGCAAGCGATTTTCGAAAACACTTAACTTCATATGTTTGAGCAACACTATGCGACACTGCTCTGGTTGCAGCTACCGAAACGCACAAGTCACCACAAGCACTGCTGCGACCTTTTTTGTTTTTATCCACCACGAAACTCGTCTAAACGAGGATAACTAAAGCATAGCTTTTTTACGACACGTAACCTGTGCCTGTGTTCTAAATTAATCCGAAAAATTCACACCACAATTCCTGCAACAAAATAACAGTACCTAAATATTATTTTCCGACGCATGCGTAACAAGAAAACTCTAAGCGTCATACAACCCTTAAATATCACTCCCCAAGGGACTTCCCAAATGGAGATACTGAACTGTCGACCAACGAAGCCTCAAAGAGCACCGTAAGGGTAGCGTAGTGTTTAGGAAACATATCGTAATATTAGAGCGTTTCAGTACTGCGCGGGATCATGTCACAGGAACGAATGTTACGTTTTAGCGAACAGCTGGAGCGAATCGACTTTTTGGCAAAAAAATAAAACGTGTGTTAACACTCCCCCCCCCCCCTCCCCTTGTGGTCTCTGTTCACGCCGCTTCGCAACGACAGCCTGCGGCGGCTCATTACAAAAATGTTAACCCACCTGGCCCCCCCTTGAACGCCGCTTCCCGACGGCCGGCCATTCGCTAAAGTGTCTTTCGATGAAATGTCGGCGTTCGCTAAAACGACTTTCAACGAACTGAGAGCCAGCCAGTGCTTAGCATAGAAGCCAACGCAAGTGCTACGCGCTTCCGTTGCGTGCTCCACGCTGTGCATGCGCGCCGTCACCATGCGCCAATCTAAGACTGTAGCTTGCGGACCCGCGCACGCAACGCTTACGCAAACTGATAGCGATTGCCTTTGGTCCTATACGGAAGACTAAAACTCACTAGTAACAGAATATGTTTATGAACCGGATTTCGTTCGAAAAGCGTAAATCCAGAATGTGACGAAAAAACATGACACGCACGACAAGGCAACATAACGCGTGCATAGCGCATAGCAGGCAGTGCATAAGCGTGTCGATGCATGCTCTGTCCTAATCATTCACATAATCACTACTATGCACAAATAATCGCAAATAGCGATATTCACCAAAGGACTTAAGAGGAAACAAACCCCGGACCAGGCACGTAGCCAGGGGGGAAGGGGGCCCCATGGGGCCCGGCCGCCCCGAAATCTATCATTTTGCTGGGGTCTCCCTCTCCCGCCCCTCCCCCTCATACAGCATTTTGTCATGGGCAGACCTCCCCCCCCCCCCCCCCCCCCCCGAAAAAAATATTGGCTACGTGCCTGCCCCGGACCATGTGATCCTCAGTCCGACGTTTTTGATCGGCCCCACAAGGAGGTGAAGGAGGGCGCAAGCAGGTTGACAATACGTAGGACTGACCACCGAAAGTCGCCTGCGGTTAGCGCGCGACCTCACGCTGCGAGTAATGCTTAGTATAGCATACTTAATTCATAGGAGACCGTCGGCGGCGGATTATCCTTAGTCCAGCCTATTCAGTTCACACGCGATCATCAGCCGCGTATCATACTTAACCCCGAAAGTTTTGGCTCGGCCACTGTGAGTGTGCCCTCGTGTCTGTCGAGTTTTGTTGTGGTCTAGGTACTCTCCGAACGTGGGATCAAGCGGGACGGCAAGGGAACTCACCAGATGTTAGGAGTTCTTCCCTCCAGAGTTTGTTCGCAGATTGTCTATTGTGTTGCAAAAACACATTTTCTAGTGTTCTTTATTGAATGAGCTGTTTTATTTGCATAAATTTAATAAAATAAAGGGAAAAAGATGACCAGATTCTTTCTCGTTACAATACGATGCACCTAGTTCAAACTACTGATAATTCACAAAGCCTTTAAAATCACGCAAAGGGTTCTCAAGATCAGGCTCACGCCACCTGGCACCTCAAGCACAGGCGGCCTGAGCCAACGCAGTTTCTGTGCAAATCGGTCCGTCCAAACCAACACCACCCAGACAAAAGACCGTAGAGCCGGATTTTCCACGTCACCAACAGAAGGCCGACACAGGGCACAGATGTAACACGAGTGCTATGTAAGCGTGCCCCGTGTCGGCCTCTTTTAGGTGATCTGTTTTACGGGTCCCTATCGTTTCGTTGAAACTCGTTTCGTGAAATTACGTTTCATGGACACACCTTTCATGGACAAATGTTTCATGGACACACGATTCGTCGACACGAACGTTGCATCGACACTCGCTACGTGAATGGCACGCTGTATGGACATTTCGTCACGCGCGTATCACTGGGGTGCGCGTCAACCCACCCTCGCCCGCGTTCGCGCCGCTTCGCGGCGACAGTCTGCTGGCGGCTCATTACAAAAATGTTAACCCACCTGACCGACCCGTACACGCCGCTTCATGGCGACAGTCTCGTGCAACTTATTAAAGAAAAAGCTAATCTGAGCTGTCGATGACATCAATCTTTCGATGAAATGTCTTTCGATGAACTCTCAATTGCCCGAACGCAACCTGAGACATCAAAACATTTCTCGTGAATGGACCCGACCAAGAGGACCAAGAGTCGTGTTGTGCTTTCGGACCTTATACTGAGCCAACACCACCCAGAATAATATAGGCAACTGCACCGGAATTTTGACGTCATCGCAGTGAGATCGAGCGAAGACGCAGATTGGATACGAGTGGCGCGTCAGTGCTCGGCCGGACCTCGTGTCCAATCAGCGCGTCGAAGGACGCTCGGCATCGGGCTCGGGTTGAAATTGCTGAGTTGGCGCCAATCCGAGTTAGATTACGTTCCATGGAGGTAGGGTGGGGCGTACTTCACCCTTTTATGCCGTGAAAGCTTCGCTACACTCCGTTTCACCGTACGTTGAACCACAGCGGATGCTACGGGTCGTTCCAACCAATTTCGGGACGTCGAGGAATCACGTGACCACGCTACCCAAGCGTCGCGGAGCCCCTTCAGACGGTCACCTGCCACTCACACGAAATTGAACTGACTTCAATGGTTCGTAGCGATCCCTTTGCGGGTGATCGCAAGCGGAAACGGTTCAGCGGCGGGTTTAGAGGAATCATAAAATTACTTTCTCTGCTCGTTTTGCTAACAATAAACCCCTTTCCAAAGACACGTGTCAATTGTTTGAAGACCACTCGCACAATGTTAGACCACCCGACACCGCGGAAGTGCAATATCACTGCGTTCATCCATTTTGTGTCTGGGGGGCGTCTTATCGCCTTCTAATCCAGCGAAACGCTGAAAGTGTACCGTGATACTGCGGTTTTACGTCTTTGTTTCCACCGCCGTACAGAGGTTCCACAGCTTCCAACAAAGTGCAGGTTTTCGAAAGCGGTCTATACATAGTATAAATATTTCGCGTATATAAGTAATAAAACTGGGCACGCATCTTTTTTTTCTTACATGCTGGTTATCTTGAGTTAGGTTCCGTTATGTGGCTGTTAACGGTTAAGGGACAGACGTCCGCCTTATCGTTTAATGGCGGAAGAGAGATGCAGAGAGCGCGAAATGGAATGCCTTCGGAGAACCCAGCCAAGGCTATATCTGTCTGCGCACACAGCTGGTGCGTCTGCACGTCGCCAACCACGCTGCTCCCACTGTGAGACACGGGAAGTCTCGAAGATCATCGCGCGAGAGAAACTTGACCCGAGATGACGGCGACTCTCATCGGCCACGCCAACACGCCGCCACGGGCGCCACGGTGCGTGTGCACGAACGATGCTGTGGTAGCCCCCTCACCCCCGGCACTGGATAAAATTACCCGCCGCAACACGAAACATGCAGCATCCGTCAGGATGAAAGAGGGGAAGGGTAAGCGGCAAACGTCAAGAAAGAAAAAAAAACGGCTTGAAATCTGGACGAACCTGACGCTACGAACCGAGGGAGATAATCAGCACGGTCTCAAAAGTTGCATCGTCAATGCGCCCGTCGTCTTTGCACGTTCACTTTCACCAGCTAAAACAATAATGCGCAGTGAAAGCGCAGTGAATCGTTGTTCTTTTTTTCTGTGGGATTGGTTTAGCCGGGGATATCAAACGCACAAAGAAGACGAACGCCTTGACCACGCACCTTTTGCGTCGCTAGATCGTCTCTTTCCGATCGTGCCGTCGGACAAGTGCAGAGCCATGGCTATGGCAGAGCACGCTATTTATCCCTCGCGCTTTCACTATTCCTTCCGTGATAGTGACAGTCATGGTGATTGCTATAGGGATAGTGGTAGTATTTATTGCGGTTCTCTACGCTTTTGTACAAAAATATTCACTTCTTTTTTTTTTGGGGGGGGGGGGGAGGTTATTGTTTCCAAGAAACCTTGACCAGGGATCCGGCCAACTTGTCGAAAGGCAACTCGTCGAAGGCCAACTCGTCGAAGGCCAACTGGTCGAAGGCCAACTGGTCGAAGGCCAACTCGTCGAAGGCCAACTCGTCGAAGGCCAATTGGCAGAGAGGGCAACTCATCGAAAAGGGCAACCTGTCGAAGGGCAATTCGTCGATTTGCGGGAAGAGAGTTCGGGGTGAAGCTCTCTTTCATTCTTCCTTTCGTCTTTCTTTTGAAGTTTGAAGGACTAGAAATTTGTACATTTTCTTTTGACTGAACGTCCTCTGGCGTTGTACAAAGCTCTTTGCCCCAGTAACAGCCGTTCAAAGAAGTAGGTCAGTACAAACACTACCATTATGAACAGCGTTAAACCTCGAACACATACTTCCCCGAACTGACAGAGACCCCCCCTTTCCCACAAAAAGAAAGTGTCTATTAGCCCCGAGAAGTTCGCGTGGCGCCCCCTTACGGCGAAGCGGGGTGACGTCACGGCGAGGAGAGAATTTTCCCCGACTCGCCCCGCTCGCCCTGTGGAGGCTGTGACGACGCTAGCTGTCGGCGCGCTCGTTTCTATTTAATTTTTTGGGGCGTGTTTTTCGTAGGAAGTGTAAATTTTTATATGTGGCTTTATTGAGGTATGGCCTGTAGCTGCAGGCGAAACTTCAACCAACATTTTAAGCATGGTTGACAGGGCAGGCAACGCATGAATCACAGCTGGTATATGAAAATAAAGAAATATGGCCACAATTGCAGAAGCATCACTATAGATTTACATCTCACACAATAAATGCTGCTGATGGTCTTAATAAATTGGCAGGTTATGTATACTATTTTTTTGTATCTCTGTTTTTAAACAAGATCGCCGAAGCAGAAAAGCTGCATGCTGCTCGAGCAACATGCTAAATACAGTCTGGGCCATGGGGAGAGAATCACAAGTAAGACAGCCCAAGTGCAGGGGCAAAGTAAAAAAACAAGGAACATTTATTATATACATTGCTCGCATTTGACCTTTGCTGGATTCGGATAGTATTTCAATGGACTACACGGGTGGTATCTGTGGACTTGTTTATATCAACCCTCAAGTAATGTATAACAAACGTAAGCGAAGGTGTCTAGATCGTTATAAGTCCCTTAAGCCCTAAAATTGAGATTTTACTTAAATCGAATTGTCCTGAAGCTAAAATACCAGAAGTTTTTCGCACGCAGACTGTCGCCCTTCACAGGTTCCACATTTTCTGCTACTAGTGCTGCATCTACCACTGGACAGACGTTCGAATGCTTGCTTTTACTCCTGTTTTCCTCTGTTGTCAGAGAGCCCAGCTGTAGGGAGTTTGGAGGCTGAGGAAGCTTTTGGGGACCTGCAGCAGTGTCTCTTTTAATTGGAAATAAATGACAATTCAAACTAAACGGTGTATTTTCCGAATACCCAAGGCTGGAATAAAGAATGTCAGGAAAAAGTATAAAGATTACAAATTACGGTACTATTGCTGTGCATATTTTGGGCAGTTCAATACATATCATACAGGCAACTGGGGGCAATTCGGCCGTTTTTGCTGCTACCATACAAACTAATTTCCAGTAATTATGCATCTTCTAAGAAATATGCCTGCATAGGTGTATAAACTATATAATTATTTCACGAAGAAGCTAGATTTATGTAAGACAACCCTGTTCCACGAGCACTTCAAAGATCATCAGACGCAGGGCCTTTAAAACATCTGCGAACCAGCGCATGCAGAGTGGCAGCGCAGAGTCGGGGTCGCGAGCTAATTTGCCGACCACCCAAAGGCCCATGATATAAATGCCACTTCAAATGCCTTGGAAGCGGGATGTAATATCGTCCTAAATCATGAACATGCAAGGAACAGAATTCCAGCGTCTGAAACACTTGCGGCACCGCTTCACCGACCCCTCGCAAAATTGCCTTCTGTCGTGTGGGGACGGGAAGGTTCATCGGCGGAATCGCCTCCGCCGATAGCTTTCGGGATTTGTAACCCAATTTTAAAGGCAAAAGAGACAAGCAGGCTCATAAAATGTACGGAAGCACGTCTATATCGGCCTAACTCAACGTCTTGGACACCGGGTAAACGAGGCCCAGCTCCTCGAAGAGCTTGCGGCACACAACGCCAAACCAGGAAACCGGTGCTGGGAAGCGAGCCGATGCGAGATCGCGGAGCGGAGTCCTCCTCCTGACGTCACGGAACACCTCACCCAATCAGGGCGCGGCGACCGCAGCGACGCTTGTGCTCGCTCTCAGGTCTTCGGGGTTCGGTTCGTTTCTGGACGGTCCGCCTGAACTGATCAGGATCACCGTGCTTCTTGCCTGAACCCCCATGATCTTATAGTGCGCCATGATTAATCGATGGGCTCCCCGTTCTTTTGTAAAGCAGTCTGAGACGAGAGTCATGGACCACCAACTCGGCAGCGGCGTCGCGCTTAGCAGCATCACTCCGCTGCGGTGGCGCTGCTGTGGATCAAGGCGGACGCGCAGTGGAGACACGTGGTGCGGGTTAACTCTGATTTGTTTCTAAACAACGCGCTGACTTATAGATTGCTCGCGTGAGGGGAATCGTAACGGATGGCCCTGCATCATTCTTGCCAGGAACACCAAGATGGAGAAATTTACTGCACGCTTCGAGCTTCGAAAGCAATTTACGTATCGTAACAAGCACGGTGGGCAATAAAAGGCACGATTACATCGAATTGTATTAAACATTCGATCCATTTCCAAGTTCTTCTAAAATAAGAATAAAATGTCGAAAAGCGCGTTGTACGCCCATAGGATACAATAAAGAAATATCCGTCAGAACATGGCGTCGATGCACCACGTGATATCGGGACCGTGCGATTTCGCAGTTTCGTGCAGCCTGCAGTGACATCTGTTTTATCTTTTTATCTGTTTTATCGTGTCTGCAGGGTGCAAAGTGGGAATAGCGATGCACGCCGTGCCGCGCACCCTTTCTCTCCTTCACCCCTTGCAGCAAACAGGAGTTTGTAGGGTGGTGAAGAGACAGACTTTAGGCGTTGGCCAGCTCACGCCTGGTCAGTGCGATCCCGTGCTCGGCAAGCACCCCCAACTCCTCCGAAGTCTCGAAACATTCTTAACGCTGTGTCGACGTTTTCGCTGCGTTCTAGAAGCCACCTTCCGCTCTCCGCAAGATTGCAAAGGGGCAGCGCCCGAACGGAAATCTCCCGGCATCTACTCTAACCTCAGGTAAGCTGTAATCGCTGGCTGCCATGAACGTAACATCCCGTATTGCCTCACCCCCGGCGACGTCGGCGTTCTGTTCGCGTTTGAGACGCCGAGAACACGTAGTTTTGACGACTGGTCCTCGACGCTAGTCAGCCACGGCAGCGTGTATACGCACGTAGTACTGCACTTACATACCACGACACTGTTGTCGCGAACACGTAGTCACCCGTTCGTTTTTCAACGCATCTCTTAAACATTAACAGGTATCGTAATAGCTAGTTATGCAGCAGAAATTCCTCATTAAGAATAGTAACCTCAAGCAGCAGTTCCACTGCTCACACGTCGTACAAAGAACACAATGTTCGTTGCAGACAGCAGATTTGGCAAGGAGATCATAGAGTCATTTGCCATGACCACCGTAAATAACAACGTGTCAAACCCTTCCCTCCTGCTGACGAAAACTGAGTTTGAATTTTTAAAATCCGAGATAAACCCCCCTCTCTGACTGGCACTTCGCGTCTTTTTATCTCCCCTTCTCTCCCTTCTCCTCCTTTCCCTCCTGGGTATAGTCGGCTGCTCGCTGTTGAAAATTTTTACTCGTCCGTTGCTAGCTGAAAGATGTGTTGTATTGTCCCAGTTTTAAATGTTTTATTCTTTCTTCATCCTTGAACTGAACCAACACGCTCTTCTCCCAAGCAGACATTACGGCAGATGTAGTCTCAAGAATGTTCCAAGCATGTTTGCTTCATACATGTGCGTGTGCTTCAAACATGCCTGCAGAAAGCGCTTGTATGTCCAATGTGACCGAAAGACGAGGAACAAACTCTCCTCAGACAGTGTCTCCAGACTCTCCGTTGTATGACGCGCCGAGGCCGTGTTGGCGCTAAAAGTGTCGCGCGGTGTACGGTACATCGTTCGAGGCTTTTGGGCATTCCTCTGCGCGGCCGGTGCGTAGAAAATTAGATTAGTAGGCCCCTTTCGAAACTCGCATGCAGATTGTAGCATTAATGGCACTTTTTTTGTTTTCAAAAACATTTGTTTGATGGAAGTAATTGCTTTCGCCTATAGCGTCAATTCTTTCAAATGATAAATTTTTTTCTGCGTTCGAATCACACTTCATTTCATTGGTAAACATTTTAAAAAGTAAATAGATGCCAGAAAAGATGATTGTGATATTTTGCTTTGTTTGCGTTGGCTCCGTATGTCGCAATAGCAATCTTTTCGTTTTTATATGCCCGATCTGAGTTTGATCCTTTTTTTAACTGTCAAGCAATTTGTTGTTTCTTGTTTGTATTTTTTTTCTCTTTCTCTTGCGTGAATATTTTTACTTTGACCCGCTGCTAACTGCCTTTGTGTGTAACCCTTTCCCCCACTGTAGAGCCGGAAGGCGCTGTGGGTATTGAATAAATAAATAAACATGCAAGTCATTTACGTGCGTCGGAGCGTAGCCAGCGCTAGGAGCCGACGAACCAATCTAATAATGCGGAAAGCGCGACGTCACCGCAGTCGTTGTTAGTGCTCCCACGCACCGTCCTCGCCAAAAGGCGCTACATAAGCCGTCGGAGCAAATAACATTATAGTGCGAATGTTATGGCGCGTTTACGCTCTGCGGGTCCGCCCAGGTGGAAAGTGGATTTTGCAGCCGGGTGGCGAAATCCACTCATCGCTGGAGAAGATTTGGATATTGGTCCCGGACTGATACAGATTTTCCGCCAGCGACAAGTCGATTTCGCCACCCGACTTTAGAATATGCTTGCCCGGATCCGCCCGCCGATCCCCAAGGGTAAAGCAGGGAACACATGAGCGACAAGAATGGGCGCCGCGCGGCAGTTCCCATGGCAACTTGCGCGCACGCTGTGACGTGGCGGCTTGCCATAGGTCCACGTCACAGCGTCCTGGGCTGTTGCCATGGGAATCAGCGCGCGGCGCCCGTTTTTGCCGCTTATGTGTTGCCTGCTTAAGGCAAAGCTGAAACAGTTCTTGAAAAACAGCGAGTTGGAGGTGAATTCTGGCGTATTTTTATCCCGTGATTCTGAATATATCACATTCCTTTCCCCCGAAGATGTAACTAAACGCAAAAAACCTCCGACCATTCGTGACGTCATATCTTTGGGCCTCCAAGCGCGTGTCGTTCGTGTGCGCAGCACGTGCAATTGCAAGCTTACCAGGTATATTTTTCCGCACTGACATCAGAAGTGACGTCTCTTTTTGACCTTTTTCAATATAGCAAGAGTGCGCTTGCATAGCTCTGACTAAAGCTCTGACAAGCGCTGAACATGCACGAGAGCAGAGATTCCGATACTCATAGTGTGACGTCACGCCCCGGGAAGATGGGGCTTTGGCGGTACTTTTCAAATTAATTTCTAAAGCCTCTGTGCACCAAATTGAAAAAAAAAATAATATTGCAATTCGTGATCCTGGAGGCCGAATGAAGGAACGCGCCTTCATGCGACCTCCGGGAATGGCGCAACGAAAACGAGACGAGTGGTCACGTGATGCAATTTAAGCGCTGGATTGTCCGGGATGTATCGTCCACTGCCAGAGCCGTGTATACAAATAGTTCGGTCAATGGGAGGCGCGGGCAGAGCCAGGGCGTGCGTCAGACTCGGAAAGAGGCCTTGGCATGCTTTCTTGACCAACCAGAAGCCGAAAAGAATCCCCTAGCGGTGGTAGCGAGAAACAGTTCTCAGTCAAAGCTATATGTTCATATATAGTTTTAAAAGCGCGTAAGAGTGAAGTGTAGCAACTCTTTGTGGTTGAAGGGTGCACGTGATGTTTCGATCATGATCACGCAGAAAGATGTAAGAAACGAATGCGCCGCTCAACTCTGTTTTGCTCGGACAGAGTGTGACCGCTCGGATGGCAGATTCCCGGCCCTCGTCGCCTGGCGTACGGATTATGTCGATGGTTCCGCTAGTCGCACTCTTCCACCATCATTTTCGATGAGCGTGAATAAAACATCACGTGTACCTTATTTTCAGTCACCGAGAGTTACTCCGATGCAGTTATCAGGTTTGTTTCTCGCGATCACCGCCAGGGTATTATTCCCGGCTTCTGGTTGGCCACATTCGAATTTGCGAAGACGCTCTGGAACACGCCCAGCGCGCTTTCGGCCAATGGCGCCTCCTCATTTGTCTCCTATACTTCCCAACGAATGGCCAAACTCTCTACATATACGGCTCCGTCCACTGCGGTCCATCGCAAGGTTAGACCGAGTTTGAATCAGTCGACCGTTGGCACCGCCGCGCCGGTGTCTCTTATGTTTCTCTAGAATTTCTAGAAGATCGTACGCAGTTCGCTTGCGCAAGCGCACGTTACGCTGGAGAGTTTCGGAAAAGCGTTTCTCAGCCGCGACGCGAAACCCATGCAGAATGTCACTCCTGACAGATCAATGAGAATGTTTCCGTGCACCTACTCCTTCGTCTTTCCCTGGTCTCCACTTCCCTGTGATTGGTTTTCGCCCAGTGGTTTTTTCACGCACGCATTCAAAGGCCCCCCGTCAAAAGACGGGACGAAGCGGAACGCATCGGGAAAACTCTCCGCTAAAAGTGCCACGCTTCCCGCTTTCAAGCGTTCGGAGAAACCTTTACACCAATTTAAAGGGACCATGCAGGATACTCGCTTGGAATGTATTTAAGATGCACGAGCTTATTTGCACTAGTGGGGCCCAAGTATACTCGCACAAAACGCCACTGAACAAGAAGCTCCTTTGTTGCGGTGTAATTAAAAAACAAGCGGAAGTTTTTTTGTTGTTTTTTTGTCTCTTCAATTTGCCAAACGTGATGAAATAACTGGAACTGACAATATTTGAACGCGGCTTATAGATTGGACCCGAGCACTGTGTTAGAACACTGTAATTGTGTGAGAACTCGATTTCGCCACGTGATAATAGGTGGACCATCATTTGGGTAGTGGCCCATATCTAATCACTGCAAAGACAATAGCGGAACCATAACAATGTCTGAAACTCGGCGCGTGTTGGGGGATCGGTGGGCTCCGACACCATCTCGGAGCTCGCGCTGCAGAACCCAGCGTCCTGGTTCAATCCTCACCCCTGCCCGTTTCGATCTGGATGAGCATCGTACCGGCGTGCGGTCGTGATTCCCTACTGCGTGATGCACGTTAAAGACCCAGGCTAGCGGTTGTGCTGCACTGGCTAAATTGCTCATCTACAGTTGGGAGACTCGTCACCCGTTAGGGCACACCAAGTTCTCCAAACAACGCAGAAACATACACACAATTCAATCTTTCAGCGCGTGTCCTGTGCTTTGCACAACTCCAAGGGCGTGGCTATTATGAACATTGGAGTGATATAATCGACTCCAGGTCACGTGGCCGCTTGTTCTGTTTGCGAATTGAGGGGTGAACCAATGAAATAGAGGGCTTAGAGCGATAAAGTGGCAGCTGAAAGGGGCCCCTAATTGACCGCCGCCATGTTGAACATTTTTCCACTAGAAACGTGGCCTTATAGGTTTTACTTCTAGATTTCAACAAAGTAGCACACACAGATAGCTCGTTATTCGTCCTTAATAACGGTGCCGACAAGATAAGTTATGGTTTGTTTGTTTGAAGTCCAAAACGTGGTTTTACGACAAATTCGGACAGCTTCGCAATGGCTCCACTAGATGCCTTCAGCCGCGATACCGTATTTTGGGTTTTTATCGGAGCCTAGACACTGATCTCCGGGGCTAACAGTATTGAAAAAATAGTTTATCATGTTTTTACAGAGATCTCAATGCAAATCTTGGCTCAGTTTTGCGTAAAAGCCTCAGGATTTGTACCGTCACGTGTCTGTAGGGGTCAAAATTGTACAACATAACGGCAGCCAGGTGGGAACCACTTTCGTTTGGTGAACGGGATACCAGTTTATCACCCTAAGCCCCTCTACCTCGTTGAAGTGAACGCCGCTCGTTTTTCAATTTTTACGACTTCTATTTCGTATGGTGAAAAACTAACACGTGTTCTATAGGTCATTAACGTCAGGCATTCGCTCTAAGCTGTATTTGCGCAAAGTACAAAAATCATTGCAACGCCACCTTAAACAGTTCGAGAAATACGAAGGGGCTTTAGATGTTCATTCCTCAGTTTTCGTGGATTTGTCTTCCGATTCCGAAACTGGACGTATAAATACCGCCGGAACGTCCGTTTACAATGATGCGTAGAATTGTGACGTAGTTGTTTCGTGCCCCTCAACAATGATCTCGACAACGTGTGCTTGGGGGATGAGCCGGGTACAGCTGTAGCCTGCACCGTGGCAGCGAAGGACTAGCGACATTCGTTGTTGCGGTTGAACGAGGTACTATATGTCTGGGTAGAAAACAAAATCTGCGCTAAGCTTTTGGCAGATGACGCAATCAGGCTCGCGAACTTAAAGCCCCTGTATCTGGAAAAGTGGCGCATTCTGTTCCCTCCTCCTCCAAAAAAAAAAAAAAACACTCGTTACCCTATCTCTAACTTCTGGTTTACGACGGAGGCACCTCTGGATGTTCCCATGCGTCTCGACGTCTCGGTCAGCTGGAGTGGCGCTATGCCGGTTGTGTGGACTATTCCCGTCACATAAGTGCGGCAATGACGTCATTTAGAGTCAGCGTTCGCATCCGACCGCCATAAAGCCGCTCTAGATCTGTTCGCCCAACCGTGGATCCCAAAAGTGCTTTCGACAATCGTCCAAATCGTCCGTACCGAGTTGCATTATCGGTCAGTGTGTCGTGGGTACCTGTCCGCCCCTTCGGCTTCACAGGAATCTCAAATTGTTTTTAATCATCATACCAAACCGCCAAATGGCAATTATATTCTCCAAGATTTCAGATGATTCATTGCTTATTTTTAATGTGTGGAGAAAAAGCATGCTAGTGCTTGTCGCACTGGCTTCACTCGCACTTATGTTGCATCGGGGTATAGATACATCCACTTGCTCGCGGCCGCAGCCGCGAGCGCGTTGTTTGGAGATTTGTGTTTGTCCTTTGTCCACTTGTTCCCCTTCTGCAAGATTTACTTCCGTCATTTTCGTTCAGCTCGCTTGCTCCTTCGCATTTAATTGCATTATATTCATAAACTTATGAACTTCGTGCGAAACAAAGCGTGGTATACACGAGCACGTCAAGTGCGCCCATCTAATGACAAGCGCACTGCGCACAGCCCCACCAAAGAGAAGGGATAGAGATTCGGAAATGTTCAGATGCATTTTATTTGACACATTCTGCATATCACCCCTTACTCGAGATGGCCACGTTTGTTCATAGAGTTAACAAAATATCACGACAAGAGCTGAACAATGAGCGAAGTAACTTCACGCGAGATTATGGCAAAAAAATAAATATATAAATCTGCATAGCATAACACATATGGCATGAATCCCTCTCCATATTTTTTCTATGCAGTTCAATGAGTATTGCAATTTTCATACAAACGCATATTAAAATCCAAAGCATCATAAGTTTAAGCCTCAGCTCACCGCAGTCAATGAACTATTTACAGAATTCACATAAAGTACCAAAAAGCAACCTTCTAGTTCCCTAATGCAGAAACAAGAGAACCTTAGCACAACATGAAGCGAGCTGTTTGCAGGACTTAAAGAGCCAAATATAAACACCACACAAATTTAAAAGCAAAAAGTTACTGACAGAATTTTGAAGTTAAACGTATGTACAAGAAAATATGGCACCCTAAGATAAAAGGCAGGTATCAGGTTATATGGAGGATTTGAAGAGCCAAATATGTTCAACAACCAAAAGAACAACACGAGTTTAAAACATAAAGCAAGTTATTTCTGAAATGTTTAAGTTACAAGTGTGTACAATCAAATATAAACACACCGACCTAAGATAACAGGTATCAGCTATTTACAAGATTTTAAAGTACTAAATATGTACAGTCGGGGACAAAGGTCCCCAGCACGCGCAAGCTGGAGACTGAAACGCATTGCTCTGCCGTCTACCGGCAGGTCACCTGGTTTCGAGATCATACAAAAGCACATGTGCGTACTACTGTGTCTGCAAGCATGTGTGTGTTCCCGCTTTTCTACGGCGCAGCTATAATCTATTAGAGTAATAAAACCTTAGAGCTTCATTATGATTTTCATTTTTCATCGCCTAACCTGCAGAATCGGGCGCGTGGTGCCACTTTGGAGATGACGCTTGTGGCCGACTAGCGTCTGCTACGCATTTCGAAACTGCATATCGCTGGCCAATAGTGAGTCCGATTTTCAATATGCGGTGATTTTATGTTTTC
>JAZHYW010035338.1:0-11460 GCA_037355805.1 Ixodes ricinus
CCCACCGAAAGCGGCCACATAAGTTTGTTTCTTCTCCACCCTACTTATAACCGCGCGAGCGCAGATTTCTCGTCCTCGCACGTTCTCTACGCTTCCTCTAGGTTGCCCTTTGAGTGGCGTGCCCCTCTTTGAGTTTCAATGCACCAAGGACGCACTTTAAGACACGTTCTCGCCGTATTAACCACAATAATTATTTCTGGGTTAGTACTTAGTTGGTGTAAACTTCTATGAGATCTGTGTACCGTAGCTTGTCGTGCTTGTGATTGGTTGTAATGCGTGCGACGAAATGTGCATGTTGTTCCTTTTGTCTAATTGTCGCGTGCGCAATGAGGATCTCATTATACACTTCATGCAGGTTTCAATCTTGTGGGCTTCATTACTTTTTGCTAAGTCACTGCTGAGCGTGTAAGCGCGACTTGGCAACAAGTTGTGCAAGTCACACGATAATCACTCGTTCATTGGCTACAAAGTCGGCGTCTGCCTCTCTTAGCCCTGACCAGTGACATAAAAACCAAGAGGATGGTAGTACTTTGTCTTCATGGCGTGCCCAAATAATATGTATACGAAAACAGTTTTTGTTACTACTGTTCAGACGGAGCCATAGACGTTCGTTCTTTTGTTCTTTTCTGTTCGTGTATTAGCGCTCATGAAATATGTTTGAAAAATTCGAAAAGGGTATCTATTGGTAACCCACTAATATATAAGTAAGAACAATAAACCAAAGATTTGTGCCGATTCCTCAGTGCTACTGCCTATTACAGTCAGACGCTGCAGGGATTCGAACAGCAGATATTACCTGCGGTGTCCCGGACATGTGCGACTTCGGCGGATTTCATTAACACACTGAGTGGACATGGGTCCAAATTGGCGTGCCAGCGGTGGTGTTCATTCCTCAGAAACCTAAGTGCTCCCTTTGTTCTCGCGTACAATTTATGAACTGCGTTGGGCAACATTGCCATGAGTTAGTCAGCACTACTCTGCCAAATCCGTAATACCAAAGAATGCGTGAGCACAGTGTTGTGGTTGCGTCACAAGAAAAACAAAAAAACTTCTTATATCCTTAAGATTATTTAAAATTAAGAACAAAAGCTTCTAGCTGTATCGGCAAGCGCACGTAAAGTGCAAAAACATTAAAACCTGAGATTATAACCACATTAAGGCATAGTACATAACCATAATAAGGCATATTTCACATATTTTCGTTCTAGTGGGATCGGCAACGTTGCAAGCGCCTGACTTTGCTTACAACGAGCGAACACAATGGTACACTGGTGCAATTTATCAGGTATCTCTGAAATACTTCCGATACGAGTATAAAGACTGGACGTATTGTACTATCTGCGATATCCAATGTACGACCCATCTGAAAAAATGGTCGTTCATATTGTTATCAGAATTATTGAAAACCTGCAATGAAGGAATGACGGGTAAAATGTGTGCAGAGCGGAGTCCTGCAAGGGCTAACCGGTGTTCTCTAGTCGTGAGCGGTCACCGGTAGCTGCAATGCGATCGATCACGTTCAAACGCAAATCTGTGAACCAGCCTCAAAGCCGCGGCAAGACTGCTAACATATCACGCCAAAGACAGTGTGCAGATCCTGTATGAGACGTGTTTCTTTCTTGCACAACCGTCCCTTGTCTAATTTGTAATACAAAAATTGCCTTTACACATGTGCAAAGCGTGCCTATGATTGAGAAAAACATGTTTCAGACATGCTTGAAGTATGTCCGCAGATAATTCTCCCATCATGTCTGTAGCGAACACTGTGTCTTCTGCATAATGAATAAACAGTATGAGCACTGATAAAGGTCTTCGAGATAAAGGCTACAATACCTTTCTTGAGGACGAAGACGCCGAATACAGAAGAAGCATCTTGAAGATGTCCCAGAAGGCAAAGTTTGGGAAATTCATGGGCGCGAAGTAGATGAACGAACGTTCCGACTGCCAGGTCAGGAAATCGCTCAGCCTTCGTTCGCCAGACGTCCGGAGGTAACAGTCAACGACGGGCCCATCTTCGATGTCGTTGTAGCAATCGATAAGTCGCTCAGTGATGTCGCTGTAACCAAAATAAACAGGGAGTTATAAAATAGCTTTCTTCAAGTACGTACACTAAAAAACGTTTGCACAATTAAGCCGCTTTGAGACTGTTGGTAGATCCTGGAAAAGACGTTTTGCTTACATTGTCGAAGGCATGTTTAATGTATAACAGTCCTGTCACATTGCTCTTACAAAAAACTGTCCGCAGGCATGTTTGAAACATACATTTGCACGAAGCAAACTTTCTTCAAGCGTGTACGAAGCGTGTCCAGACGTAATTGTGTCACCATGTCTGCAGCGAACACCCTACAGGTGTTCGCCCAACACCCCAAAAGTGTTTGCCCAACACCCTAGAGGTATTCGACCAGCACACTAGAGGGGTCGCCCAACACCCGAAGTACGCTGGTGAGCACCCTGAACATGCTGTTGATCTTAGCAACATTCTAGGGATAGTTTTTGATGAGCAACAGGTTTACCATCAGCAAGAGCCACATCCAGTCCATACGTGCGCAAAAATGACAAATACAAGCACAATCAATCAGTAGCAGGTAGGAGAGTATTTGCGACACTGTTGACACCTCCACCGCACTATATACTTGACAATTCAGACATTCCATTTGTATGGGACCGCCTCCGCATTAAGAAAGGTTACCTGTATATTGCTTTTTTCTCGTCAATATTTCTTTTGAAGCATATTGCCGCGCGCAGGGCCGAGCAAGCAGCGCTCGGTCACGGACTCCTATACTTCGTTTCACCTTCCGTCCAGACGCAGCGGATGCTACGAGGGAACGGGACCAATCAAGCAGCGTCAAAAGTGCAAATCACTAGGCTTGTTCTGTTTATGATTGGTTCAGCGATGAAAAACACAGACAGAAACATTATGAACACCATGATGGTGCCCTTTTGAGGCTGTCTGATTCGTCATATAATCTCGTAGCATCGGCTGCGTCTGGACGGAAGGTGAAACGAAGTATAGGAGATTTGCGTTTATTTTTACTCGGAATGTAACGTTCATCATTTCGTCCTGTTTTCTTGTTCTTGAAAGTGCCTGTTCATTCTCACCACAAACGCGCGACCCCCTGACCTTCTGTGTCGAATATTCAAGGTGACGACACACACTAGATAAGGAGCTGCGCGGGACCTTCTCGAGACAGCCTCGCTCTCACTTGTTACGCCGCCTAATCGCCGCCCGCTTTTCCTGAGCCCCTAAGCTAGACTTTTGGCGAGGATTTCGGCATGATTTCTGACCGCCGCGATTGGCCAGCGCCGCGTTTGACCTTGGCACTGGCCAATCACGGCCGTCAGAAATCTCGCTGACTTTTTCGCCAAGTGTCCAGCTTAGAGTCCCTGTTGTCTCGACGGTCGTTTTTTGTTTTGTTCGGCACAAGTTCGCAGATTAAACCTTTATGTTCAGTTTACCATTTCGAGCCCTTTTCCATCCTTGACATTTCGGGTGCAGGTGCAGGGTACCGCATACCAAGAAGCGTACCCCTCCGAGCCCTCGCAGAGCAAACCCAGTAACCAGCTCAAGATGATCGTCCATGGAGACTACAAAGATCCGACGAAGCCGCCGTATCCAAGGCCTACCCCCGCGATTTCGTCACTTGCAGAAAACGACCAACAAAGCAATTAGGTCGACGATGAGCAACCAGTCCTCACAGACAGCGGCCGCGTCCTCTTTCATTTATCTGCCCATCGCCCAGCGGACAGCCACTCTGTTTCACGGGGAGATCCACGAGCATGTCGACGATTGGATTTATTAGTCCGAGCGAGTTTCCCGACACAATAGATGGACGCATGAACAAAGCCTTCAAAACGCCTACTTTTCCTTGGAAAGAACGGCTCGGCACTGGCACGAGAACCGCGAGGCCCCAATCAGTTTCTTGGAACAGCTCAAAGAAGAGCTCCGACCCTCTTTTACAAGCCAGCAGCGACAGGAACGTGCTGAAGAGCTGCTCCAAGCCAGGGCTCATAGCCCTAACTAAAGTGTCGTCAGTTTTGTCGAGGACGTTCTTCGACCGAGCAAGCGCCGATCCTCAATCACCCGAAACAAATAAGTAGCGAATCCTGATGTACGGTGTCAAAGAGACATTTTCGGAAGCCTTGTGCGATGTCCACCTGCCGCCGCCGAAAGTTTTGTGACGGAGGCTACCAACACTGAACGGGCCGTGCAAGCACAAGCCGCCCACTACCATCGACTTATCAGTGTCGTTGCCCCCCACCGCCTAGCTGTGCCGTCAGCTCCAATATCCCGGGTATCCGCGAAATTATCCGGGACATCTTACGTGCAGAGCTGATGGAGCTGGTACCTGCCACCGAAAGTCCAGCTTCGCTCTCGATCGCCGAGATTGTTCGAGATGAGTTCCAGTAAGTGCTTCAGCCAGACGTTCTCACCGACGCCGCACCGGAACCACCAGCTTTGACCTACGCAACAGTTGCTCGTCGTCCGCAGCCCACTGCCAACCGGCTGTACTCAGCAGCACCACGACGAAAGATCTCTTCGCCGCAGTGCGCTCCTCGTCAAGAGTTCGTTTACCTCGAAAGACCGACGTATGGCACGCTACCGACGGTGGTCCGCTGTTCGTCCACTGCGGGGAGGCTGACCACGTTTGCCGAAGGTGCCACTACCGCCAGCTCGGCCAGCGAGGATTTGCGCCAAACAACCGTCGACCCCGCTTTGGTGAGCGACCGCGGCAGATCGAAGAGTGTCTCCGACAACCTCAGCTTCCCCCGCCTGCACCTCGCCATTGGTCGTGGTCGCCGTCACCACGATGTCGAGCTTCGCCGACGTACGGACCCCATCGTGAGAGCCTGTCGCCCCAGTTGCGGCAGGAAATCTAAGAACAGCAATCTTTGTAGGTGGAGTTGCTGTAGACCGACGACCTAAAGAGCTTCCAAAAACGCAGAAACCTTCAACTCGGGCGGCGCTATGCATCGGAGCGTCGTGTCTGCAACGGTGCCCAACAAACTCAACGTGACCATCGACGGCCACGACGCGTCGGCGCTCGTGGACACCGGAGCAGACTGCTCTGTTCTGAGTGGCAGGCTTTCACGCCGTCTTCGGAAAGGGAACACGTCGTGGGATGGCCCTCAAATACGAAACGCCGCAGTGCACCACATCACACCAGTCGGGAGATGCACTTCTCGCGTCGAGTTCCACGGTGAGACGTGCCCTGTGAAGTTCGTCGTTCTGTAAGACTGTGCGAAGGACGTTATCCTTAAAATGGACTATCTCTGCGAGCATGGCGCCGTCATCGACCTTAGAGAAAACCGGCTGACTATAAGAAAACCTCTTCCACCACCGGAAAAACCCAAAGCGACGTCATCCGTCCGAAGTTTCATCGGTACCCGTCAGAACCGATGAAACTTCTTGCGGCGGAAGTTCTGTTCGAGGAAGCCCCCAGTTGCTTCTAGAACGAGGAATCGGTGTCGTACGAGGAGTAACAGAACTTCAAGGCTGGCGCGCCATGGTCCTGGTTACAAATTTTCGGCAAGAGCCGGAAATTTGTAACCTTACGAAATACCTTTCGTAAGGTGTTCCACCTTACGAAAGGTATCCCCGCGGATACCTTTCGTAAGGTGTCCCCGTGGACGAAATCCAGAACTCAGCCGCAATCGCTGCACTTTTGGAAAAGCCAACTTTATTACAACGCGACAGAACGCTGCCTTCAGAACTTGACATCGACCCGAAGCTTCCAGCTACTTAACGAAGATGACTTCTTGACCTTCATAGCCAATTTGACGAGTGTTCCGCCCCCACATCAAGGGTTTGACAAACAACGGCATCGAAGCACCGTATCGTTACTCACAATGACGCGCTCCCTGTCCAGCAGTCGCCGTACCGAGTCTTCTTAAAAAAAAAGAGGTGATTCAAGATCAAGTTCAGGAAATGCTCTACGACGACATCATTTAACCCTCAAGAAGTCCATGTGCATCCCCAGTCGTCCTTGTAAAAAGAAGGACGGAACCCTAAGGTTCTGCGTGGACCTATCACTCCAGTCGGAAGGTGCACTGCTCGCGTCGAACTTCAAGGCGAGACGTGTCCTTTGAAAATCGTCGTTCTACAAGACTGTGCCAGAGGCGTCGTTCTCGTCATGGACTTTCTGTGTGAATACGGCGCCGTCATCGACCTTGGTGAGAAGAGATTGACGCTGCGAACGCCTTTTCCGCCTTCAGAGAAAGCCAAAACAGATTCAGGCGCTGTCCGAATCGCTGCCGACCACGGGAACCTGCCGCCGTAACGAAGTGTTGCCGTACCCGTCGTGACAGACGCACCTTAATGCGGCGAAGTTGTACTGGGAGGTAACCTTCAATTGTTTCTGGTAGGGGAATAGGCGTCGCAAGAGGAGTAGCTCATCTTCAGGATGGGAGCACTGTGGTCCCCGTGACAAACTTCCGACAAGAAACGTAAACACCTCATGAAAGGTTCAGCTGTGGGCAACGTCAAGAAACTCCGAAACTCCGAAACTCCGCCGAAATCGCAGCGATTTCTGAAGAATCATCGCCGCTTCAGGAAGACTGTGCGTCGCCAGCGGAGGTCGTTAGTGACCCTAAGCTTCTGGGCCCAAAAATGGCGGCAGCTGAGTGACCCCTCGTCGAATACAGCGACTGCTTGGCGAAATCATCGAAGCAGCGCCAAACCACTGTTGCGAAGCATCGCAACGTTACCGAGGACGACGCGCTGCCTGTGCATCGATCGCCATACAGAGTCTCCGTCAAAAAAAGGGAGGTAATCCAGGAGAAAGTGCAAGAAATCCTGAACGACGACATAATCCAGCCTTCAAGCAGTCCGTGGGCCTCTCCAGTTGTACCTGTTAAGATGAAGGACAGAACGCTTAGGTTCTGCGTGGCCTACCAGCAGCTGAACTTGGTGAGGAAGAAAGACGTCCAAACGCTCCCCCGTATCGACGATACATTACACGGGCTGCGCCCCTTCCCATATTTTTCGCTGATGTATTGAAGAATGGCTACTGGCAGATTGAAGTTGACTAACGCGACCGTGGGGAAACTGCGCTTTGTCACTCCCGGCGGACTGTACGAGCTCAAAGTAATGCCGTTCGGACTTTGTACAGCATCAGCCACCTTCCAGCCTGTCATGGACACCGTGCTGGCAGGTCTGAAATGGCGGAGCTTCCTCGACTAACTCGAGAATGTCGTAGTATTTTCACGGGATTTCGAGGAACACATGAGACGACTTCGAGCCGTGCTTCAAGCCTTCGAAACCGCCGGCCTGTCACTCAAGCCTACGAAGTGTGGGTTGGCCTATAGTGAACTGAAATTCCTAGGCCACGTAGTGAATAACGAAGGTGTTCGCCCTGATCCCGAGAAGACTCGCGCCGTAGCTGCATTTACGCCGCCATCTGAAAAAAAGTCCGTGAAAAATTTGTCGGATTTGTGCCTGCAACATGCGGTTTGTTCGGGATTTCGCCAAGCTGTCCACACCGCTGACGCACCTCACGAAGGATGCCGTAAAGTTTTGAGTGGACAGAAGAACACCAGCGCCCTTTGGATGAGCTCAAACAAAGACTCCAGACGCCTCGAATCTTGGCGATTTTGACCAGTTCGCTGAAACACAGATCCATACGTACGCCAGTAACACCGGACTTCGCGCGGTACTAGCACAAAGATAGGAGGAGGCAGAACGAGTTCTCGCTTACGCAAGTCGGACGCTGTCTAACTTGGAAACTACTCAACAACTGAAAAGTGCCTTTATGTCGTCTTGGCAAAAACAAAGTTACGCTAGTATTTGTATGGAAGTCCTTTCCGCGTTGCCACAGACCACCCCTCGCTCTGCTGGCTTGCGAATCTTAAGGTCACCCCGGACGCCTCGCCCGGTGCAGCGTACGACTAAAGGAGTTTGACGTGATCGTGGTGTACAAGCTCAGCCGGAAGCACAACGACGCCGACTGCCTGTCAAGGGCCCCTGTCGAGGCCGGCTCTGCTTGCTCCAGAAGACGAAGCGATGAGTGTTTCCTCGGCGCTCTGGATGTCTGCGACAGGACAGCACTCAAACGAAACGACCCGGAACTGTGAGCACTCATCGAACATCTAGAGGGGCAATGGAGTACGGTTTCTCGTGCTTTCTTACGAATCCCGCCTACCCTGTCTATTCCACGAACAGGTGCTGTACAAGGAGATCTTCGGCGACAACAACCCAACGAGGCTGTTGGTTATTCCTCCCAGCCTTCGGGGAGAAATATTCCAAGGATGCCATGACAACCCGACGGCGGAGCACCTCGGGTACAGCAGGACGCTTGCCAGAATTTGTGAAACATACTACTGGCCGAAGCGGGCGAAGACCGTTCATCTCTACAGTAAATCGTGCCGTCAATACCAACGACGCAAGAAACCGCCCACGAAGCCGTCGGGATTTCTTCAGCCGATTTCACCGCTAACTTCCCTGTTTCGACAGATCAGAATGGACTTTCTTGAACCGTTCCCATCATCGACGCAAGGGGACCGGTGTATAATCGTTGCCACCATGAGCGTGCGCACGGGGGGGGTAGGGACAGGGGCGGCTGCCCCCTCTAATCGTCTAGGGGGCGCAAAGTTGGCCCGACTGGCGGGGCGCTCAGGGAAACCTCACCCCCTAATGAAAAATCCTGCGCACGCCTATGGTTGCCGCGGATTATCTTACAGGTTACGCTGAAATAAGAGCCCTTCAGGCGGGAACTGTGGTTGAAGTCGCGAGGTTTTTCATCGAGTCCATCGTCTTTAGGCACGACTTTCCCGAGGTTTTATCGTGGGTCGTCATGTATGCCACAGTTGAAGCAAACAACTTTTTTCGTCTCAGCCACACCAGAAATTCTCACATTACGGCGTACCACACGCAGACGAACGGGCTGACGGAGCGACGTAACAAGACCATCGCCGACATGGTCTCCATGTTCGTCAACAGAGTACAAGGCGTGGACCAGGTGCTACTCTATGTCACGCTTGCCGATACGGCCGTGCAATAGACCACCGGGGTGAATAGCATTTCAACTGGTTCACGGTCGGAAAGTAACGATGATGCTGGACGAGATGTTACCCCATGAACCAGCTCTCTATGAAAGCGACGACGCCTAGGTGGTTGCCAAACGGGCAGGAGTTCACCAGCTCGCCAGACTCGGATTCAAGCTCCAACAACGTGTCTACGCTGGCCGGTACAATCGTCGTCTCGAAACGTCCACTTCCAGGCCCAGAGGCAGCGTGCGGGTGCGAACACCGATTCACCACCGCGATCTCAGCGAGAAAATCCAGAAACGGCATTTCACTCCTACAAGATCATTTGTCGACATGAGGCTTTAACTACAAGGTGCCCTTCACAGGACCCGACCTGTCCCGTACCTCGCCGAGCCCATTTCTTCCTCTTCGGATGGCCGCCGTCGACCTTCGGAAGTTCTACACGTGAACCGCTTCAAACTGTACCACCCACCTCTGCAATAGCTCGCTCCCCCCTCCCCCCCGGAAGGAGGGGGGTAATGTGATGAAGACCCTCATCGTCGTCATCGAGCATCATCATATCTCCACCATCATCGCCATCACCGATAGCTCGCGTGACCCGTGCTCGCCACCGCGGGCCAGTTCGAAAATAAACATCACTGAGACCGGTCGTTGAGCTTCTGCCTTCCTGACAAAATATTCATATATATATATTTTACATTTTTATCACTAAATAATTACATATTTCTTATCCAAAACTGCCGAACTGTAAGGAACCCCAATTTCTTTCGAAAAATTGAAGCTAAACAAAATATTTGCAGTTTAGCTCCTTCCTGCAATATGCATCCCGGCCTTGTTGGGTTCGTTAAAACCGCTTTCTGGTTATGTCCCTTGCAATGTTCACGCTTTATCAGGGACCATTATTTTCAGTACCCAGTGGTTTTATTGAACCGTGTATGGTACGGTCCCCGCGATGCGTCTTTGACTGCTGTCCTTGAAGCGACTCTGCGACTCGGTGAAATAATTCACTGTAGCACTCAGTTCAGCGACGCTGCTGGTCAACGCCGCAATAGGGCCATCAGCAGATCGTGTAGTGACGTCTGAATTGCTAGCGACAGCAGCGGTGAATATCGCGGTTTCCGTAATCACTGAGAGCTCTCCGAGGCATGTTAGTCTTGAGAAGACTTGAAGTCTTCTCCAAAGCTGCAGGGTCGGCAGCAAGGACCTTGGCACGCAACGTGAATTGACATTCCTTAATGAGTTGGTTTCGCATCAGAGGTCGCACACCTGTTGTGACACCTCTGGATATGCCTGTTCGAGAGGTCCATGAAGTCGTAGGCGAAAGCGTCCAGGGCTTCAACGGGTTCATGAAAGCGTGACCGGAATTCTGCAGCTGATTTAGCACGCTGGCCTGCCGACGTCGAACGAAGAGTCAAGTCCTCCACTTATACGGAAAAAGCGACCTACTCGTCATCGGGAAGATGACCGAAGACGCGAAAGGCTCTTTCTCGCAGCCATGTAGGCATCGACAGCAGCTTCTGGGCGCCGTTCCAACCGTTGGCTGCTGCACAAGCACAACGAGCATTACCCAGGATTTAAAATTCCCCTCAGCGGTGAAGTCGGCAGGGAGCACAGGGTTTAGACCTTTTGATGCCATGCCACCGCTGCCACCACTTGTAACGGGCCAAAAATTTTTATCGGTGGATATTTATTTCAGGATTAAAATCCAGTCTCAGGGTTCGCCGTTAGTTGCATGCGCACACACACTTATTTCTGCCGTCGCGCTTCATCCTATTTCAGTTCACACGCAACCTTACCGCCGTAAAAGTCACTCTAATTGGGTCTGTGCACGTCAGCTATACGGCCGGGGGACATAATAGAGGGCTTAATTGTCACACTAAGTCGGTTGATACACTATGATTTGTTAATCAGCTTTTAATTGAATAAAAATGAATATATTGTTTTAATTAGAAAGTTACTTATCGTCGTCGAGAACAACAAAACCAGTATTTTCATAACGATTTCGAGCCAGTGGAAAGCGCGGTGCTGCAATGAAGTTACCGCTCGAGCGAAAGGCACAAGGCGGTTGGTGGAAGAACGCGAGTGATCACCGCGCTTACCACGCGCTAAAGGTCTTTCCAAAATTCACCGATTTTGTGGTTTTCGATGACGTCCAGGGAGGTTCTCATTGGTATCCTGTGTTTACTTTCACAAAATAAGGCAATTACCAAACCTTAGCTTTATAGAGAAAATTAGCCCCTATATTATGTCCCCCTGGCCGTATAAATCACCTAGATAAAACGGCATTTAGCATTTACATTTGTTTTAACAGTCTGTAAGGTTGATTGCCGTTGACGTTTGGGCTAGCTCGTATTTCATGGTTAAAAAATTAAAAACAGTTCGAAGACATGGACAAGAACGAAAGCTAGACGATCAACAGCTTGAATATTTCAAACTACATTTATTTTCCCATTAGGACCGAGCGCAGCCGGCGCTGCA
>JAZHYW010035339.1:0-89234 GCA_037355805.1 Ixodes ricinus
CTCTTCCCACGGGACCGGAGTGAAGCTCCCGAAGTTACAACTCCTTCACTTCCAAGGTGAGCTGACTCAGTGGCAACCGTTTTGGGAACAATTCGACGCCGCGGTCAACCAGAACACGAGCCTCTCGGAAGCCGAAAAGTTTCAACATCTGCGCTCGCTTCTTGTGGGACCGGCCGCCAACGCGATATCGGGTCTTCAGGCAACCGCGGCGTGCTACAAAGATGCAGTGGAGATTCTGACCGAGCGTTTCGGAGACAAACGACGTATCGAGCGCGAGCATCTCGGGAAGCTGCGGAGTCTCCCAAACGTGAAGTCTGAGCGCGACGTCAAGGGACTAAGAGACGTCTACGATCACGTACAGACAAACATACGCGGATTGCGATCTTTGGGCGTCTCGAGTGCGACATACGCCACTATGATGACAGACATTCTGTTGTCTGGCCTGCCAGCTAGCCTCGTTGTGGAGTACCATCGCATCACCAGCTACGGGATACCGCTGGGTGTTCGCATACCTGCCGAGGAGGGGGCAGCTACTGCCGACGACGGGACGAACTCGGACACCTTGTCTGCAGCATCAACGGATGCGGGCGAAGAATTGACGCGGCTCTTGAGATTCTTACGAGTGGAGATTGAGAGCCGCGAGCGCACGTCTCTCGGCGGGCGACCATCCACGAGCCCCACAGCCTTGACCTCCAGGCCTCAACAGACCGGCGGGCTTCGCTCGACACTGGTGTTGCAGAGTTCAAGCAGTGTGGAGGCCGCCTGTTTCTTCTGCGACGGGGAAGATCACCAGACCAATATCTGTTCTTGCGGGATCTCTTTGGAGGAGAGAAAGAAACGGCTTTCCCGTGACAACAGATGTTTTCGCTGTACCAAGAGGGGACATCGCTCGAGAGACTGTCGCAGCAAGAGCCGATGCTCTACCTGCGGCGGTAGGCATGCCGTTTCTATGTGCAACCCAGCGTGGCAGGCACAGCTACCACCTCATGGGGCTCCGGCGGAGAGTGGAGAGTCTGCGAACGTGCTCACGGCAGGTTCCATGTCGCGGCCTGGGGGAGGCGTTCTTCTGCAGACCTTCCGAGGTTGGGTCGCAACGGAAAACAAGTGTGCCTACATCCGCGGCATCATAGACGGAGGGAGCCAAAAGACGTTCATCAGAGAGGATCTGGCCACCAGGTTACAGTTGGACGTCATCGGCCAACTCGACACGAAACTGAACACCTTCGCAAATCCGGGTACCGACACCCCCAGGCAGAAGTTGAACGTCGTGCGCCTCTGTCTGCGAGGGCAATATGCCACAACGGATCATGTGTTGGAGGCCGTCGTCGTGCCCTTCATATGCACGGACCTGATAGAAACGCCGGTCGAGCATTCGTTCGTGAGAACGATCCCTGGTGACCTTGCCGACGAGCTCATGTTCCCCTCAGTGAAGAGTGAGGCCGGTATCAGCCTCCTGATTGGTGCAGACCAGATGTGGAGACTTCTCACAGGGGAAACGCGCCGCGCCGAAGATGCCACCGGGCTGATGGCCATTGCAACCTTGCTGGGATGGACTTTTCAAGGCCCGTCCGGCGCGCTGAACCTACTATCAAGCTCCACGAACACGTTTGTGTGCGTTCTCAGGGTCGGAATCGGCCACGAGGATGACGCGGCCGCTTTACGGAACTTTTGGGAGCTGGACAGCATCGGCATCGTGGACGAGCCAACGACCAGCGGGCAAGAACACGATAAAGTAACAGAACACTTCAGGAACAACATCACCATGAAGGAAGGGAGGTATGAGGTTGCTCTTCCTTGGAAGGATTCGTCAGCGATCCTGGAAGACAATTATGGTGTAGCTACCAAAAGACTACACAGCCTGGTCAGACGTCTCAAGCGGGACGGTACCGTTAAGGAATACGACAAAGCCATACGACGCTACCTTGAGGACGGACACGCCGAGAAGGTCAGAGAGGGCACACGGAGTGACAAGATCGTTTACTACATGCCTCATCGAGGAGTGGTGCGAGCGAACTCAGCATCAACTAAACTCCGAGTGGTTTTTGACGCCTCGGCTCACGCCCCCGGTTCGGGATCCTTGAATGACTACCTTGAGAAGGGACCCAAGACAAACACGGAGCTCCTGCAGGTACTGCTCCAGTTCCGAATGCACAAGGTGGCTGTTACAGCCGATATCCAGAAGGCGTTCCTGCAGATATCCATCGCCGACACTGACAGAGATGCCCTTCGCTTTCTATGGTTCTCGCATGCACCCAGGCTTGACGAGGCATTGCCTGCCATAGAGGAATGGCGGATGACGAGAGTACCGTTCGGAACTACTGCTAGCCCCTTCCTGCTAGGAGCGACGCTACGCCACCATTTGGAGAGCGTGAGTGGACAAAACGAAGCAATCGCCTCTATCCTACGTCGTTCCTTCTACGTAGACGACCTGCTGACAGGAGCGTCGAACGTTGATGAAGCCGAACAACTCGCAAGTGGTGCGCAGGAGATACTCCGAGGTGCCGGAATGGAGCTTTGCAAGTGGAGTACAAACTCCCCCGACCTACAGCGGATCCTTGATCGACAAGCAATGAAGGGCGAAACAACGCCCACCACCACGCCTATTGGGTCGCCTGAAATCACCAAGGTCCTGGGGCTGGTGTGGGACAAGACGGCGGACGCCTTCAGATTTTCCGGTGAGCACTTGCTTGACATACTCTCGTCCAACCGGAACACAAAGCGGTCCGTGCTGCAAGCCTCTGCCCGGATTTTCGACCCTCTCGGATTTCTTGCGCCGTATGTTATCCGCGTGAAGATGCTATTCCAACGCATGTGGCAGCAGGGACTGGGCTGGGACGAAGAGCTGCCAGATGAGCTTCGCGAAGAATGGGCAGCATGGTGCTCTGAGTTGGTGGACCTGCGGATGGTCATATCTCCAAGGTGTCTTCTGCGGGTGGATGGGGACCTGACCGAGCTGCAGCTACATATTTTCACCGACGCCAGCCCTCTGGCATACGGGGCCTGTGCCTACCTCCGCGCCGTGAACAGCGCAGGAGATGTCAGCGTGACTCTGATAATCGCCAAGGCTAGGGTTGCCCCGCTCAAGACACTGTCTCTGCCACGCCTCGAACTAATGGGAGCGCTTATGGGAGCGCGCCTTGCTGCATTCTTGCGTGCGTCTGTGTTTGATGGTGACATCGAGGTGTCCTACTGGACAGATTCGATGATTACGCTGGGTTGGATCAAGGGGACTGCCGTCAAATGGAAACCATTCGTATGCAACCGGGTGACTGAGATCCAAGCATCGAGCGATCCATCCAGCTGGCATCACTGTCCGGGGAACTTGAATCCAGCTGACCTAATGACAAGAGGAAAGACTGTGGTGCAGCTCAGTGCTCACAAAGAGTGGTGGTTTGGGCCCGACTGGCTTCTCGGTGACCGTTGCGATTGGCCTGTAGCGATATCAGACTGCGGCCTGCCCGGCGACATTGAAGTCGAACGCCGACAAAAGGTGGACGTTTTGCTGACCGCGGCAATTGCGCCAACGCAACTTTTGTCGGTGGAGAGCTTCGGAAGCTACAAAAGACTGCTCCGAGTCACCGCCTGGATCTTGCGCTTTGTCAGGAATTGCCGAGGATCAACCAGATCTCAAGAGCTCTCCTTGTCGGCAGCGGAAATGAGAGACGCAGAGAGCTTGTGGATCAAGCAGGCTCAGCATGAGTACTTTGCCCCAGAGATTCAGGCGTTGTCCCGAGGTGGAGACATTGCTAACGGATCGAAGATAAAGGATCTCCATCCTTGCTTTGACGACACCGGGCTCCTGCGGATCCGTGGCCGACTGCAGCAGACCTCTCTTCCGGAAGATGTGAGGCATCCCATTCTTCTTCCAAAGGAACACTATCTGAGCAAGCTGGTGGTCGCCGCGGCTCATCAGCGGACCTTGCACGGAGGAGTCCAGGCAACAATGACGGAAATACGGGAAAGATTTTGGTTGCTCAGTTCTCGAAGAACGGTCAAGGCAGTGATTGGCCAGTGTCGTGTCTGCCAGCGTTTTTCCGCCAAGCCAGCCAGCGCCCCAGTCGCGCCACTGCCACGAGACCGAGTTCACGAAGGTCATCCCTTTCAGGTTGTGGGTATTGATTTCGCCGGGCCTTTGTTGGTTAAGACCGCCGGCGGCAGCGAAAAGGCCTATATTGCCTTGTTCACCTGCGCGACTACCCGAGCGGTTCACCTCGAGCTCGTCTCATCCGTAGCTACAACTGCCTTTCTCTTGGCCTTGCGACGTTTTGTGGCTCGAAGGGGACTCCCAAGCACGATCTACAGTGACAACGCCCTTACGTTTAAGAGAGCCGCGAGAGACCTGAAGGCCCTGTGGGAGGTAGTTCGCAGTCCGGAAGCGCAAGATTACTGCAGTGCCCAGCTGATCTCGTGGAAGTTTATCGTAGAACGGGCAGCGTGGTGGGGCGGCTGGTGGGAAAGACTTGTGCGCTCAGTAAAGGTCTGTCTCCGAAAGATTCTCGGACGTCAGAGCCTTACATTCGAGGAGCTGACAACTATCTTGGTAGACGTTGAGGCAGCGTTGAACTCACGGCCATTGACGTACCTCCACGCGGATTCTAGCGAGCCAGCAGCCTTGACTCCCGCGCATTTACTCATCGGGAGGCGACTGACGACCCTTCCGGAAGTTGAGCCACCGCAGGCGTCATCTAGGGAAGCTCTCTCCCGCCGCTGGAGATACCGCCAAGGGCTCATGCAGCGATTCTGGAGGCGTTGGCAGCGAGAATATCTACTGGAGCTTCGATCGGCGCATCTCGCCCGACCAGCCGACAGCTGCCCACCGAGGGTTGGGGACCTGGCTCTGCTGCGCGAGGATAACACTCCACGTCACCTGTGGAGAACCGTCCGTATCACGGATGTCTTCTGCGGGAGAGACGGGCACGTGCGTGCCTGCGCCATCAGGCTCCCATCAGGAGCCTCCACGCGACGACCAGTGCAGCTGCTTTATCCACTGGAGGCAATATGATTAAATGAGCAATGGGCTCATTTTGGGGGGAAGATGTTGGAAAACAAGCTGCGATGTGAACTTGGTTTCGCCCCCTACCAGTGCGTGTGTGTGTGTGTGCGCGTGTGTGTGTGCGTCGCAGATCCTGCGGCGCCCAGAGAACCGCCAGCTGGGGTGCGTGCCGTAGCCGAGGGAATCGGAGCTTGGGCAACGAAGACGTTATGTGCGTCCGTTCCCAGACGGGGCGACTCCCTCCACCAAGTGGAGAGAAGATCGGGGGTGGAGAAGGGCGTCGGCTTTCCGGTGCTTGAGAAATTCCGGCAGTCTAATAAAACCATCATCACGAGAGAGCTGGTCGCCTCCTGTCTATCTAAAACGAGCGCCGTTAAGGTGCAACCCCACCCTTGGTTAGTGTGATTCTGAACCAACAGATGGCGGTTGGATTGCCTTCCAGGCCTGTGCATCAATGCGAGAAATCGTGTGTGGTGGCGCTTCGATACAGTGGGGTATTTTTCTATATCTTGAATTTGACATCCCTGGTTCCTTGCTTGTTTTTCTCTGCACGAGCTTTCTTTGGAACGCGCACGACTGCGCCAGTTCTCGTGCAAGGGGGCCAGTTGCCTACGCTCCGAGCTCACGTCTCCAGCAAATGTGGGCAGAACAAAACGCGAAAATCGTCCTCAGCCAAATGGCGAGACATATGCACAACAAAACCACCGACGCGTTGAAAAATATACAATTGCCTGTGCGCCGTTATCGGAGATTTCAGAGGCCAATTACACATATTTCAATGTGATCAGATTTACATTGACACGAATGAAGGTAACGAGAGGACGAACAGTGAACTGAAAAATAAAGGTTTAATCGGCGAACTTGTGCCAAACAAAAAAAGTAAAGAAAAAGCCTCCTCGCAACAGAAAAGCAGGCGGCAATTCGGCAACGTAACAGAGAGCAAGAGCGAAACTGACTCGACAAGGTCGCTGGCGGCTGGTTATCTACAGAGCGTCACCATATCGAAAGTTCGGCAAAGAAGGTTCGAGCGTCGCGCGCTCCGGGCGAGGATGAACTGGCAGTTTCGAGAACAACAAAACAGGGCGAAAGTTATGTCCGGTGCAAGAGTGAACGCGAATCTTCGAGAAGTCCGTGACCGAGCGTTGCTTTCTTGGCTCTGCGGGTGGCAATATGACGGGCCGGCCCTTTTGTAGTGCATGTGTTTGACTCTTTGTGGATTTCCAGGAAAACGTGATGACGTGATAGACTTGGGTTTCCAAAATTCTAGCTTGTGGAATTAACTACCTAAAAAATAAAAAGATGAACAATTTTTTGGGCGGTCAGTTGCCTCCTTTAGGTAGCGAGGTGTTTATTTTGACCAAAACCACGAGACTGGAAGACACAAAAAATGACTCTCAGGTTTAGATGTTGAGTTTGGTAAACCAAAAGTAGGACTGGTGCGGGAGTCATAATAAAAAATTGCCGAGGTTAAAAATTAACTCACAGACAATAAATGATAAAAGTTAATTTTAATACGATCTCAGTGATAAGTGCAATGACTGGCCAGGTAAACATTCTGGGTGTATGGATAGCTTTTGCACATAGTTTAAGCAATGTACAGGGTGTCACAAAACAAAATATTACGATTTTTTTTTTACCGCAAGAATAAACAAGGCATTGCCGAACGCCCATTCTCCGCCCAAAGGTAGCGCTAGAGGTCACATCCAGGTGTCTACGGCTTGCAAGTAGCGTAGAACAGGCGTCTCGAGGCTTGAGACTGCGGTGAAAGAAAGCACTGCAAAGGCTGGGGCGCGCGAGCGTCTTGAGACGCAGACTTGAGTCCCGCTCAGCTCGTGCGCTCGCTTTGGCAGTGCTTTCTTTCACCCAGTCTCAGCTGAGACGCTGGTTCTAGCAAGCCGGCCCTGGTGTCAAAGTTTCAGCCCGATCCGATACCTTATTAAAAAGTTATAAGGGAATTTCTGAAAAGTTCAATAGGAAAACGGCGGCCGACGGAGTTTTCGAACACATGGGGCTCTAAGGCACCAGAAACCGAAAACGGGCAAAAATGGGCTCCATTTTCCCATTGGAATTTTCAGAAAATTCCTTATCTTTTGAATAAGGTGTCCATTCGGGATGCAACTTTGGCATCTGGTTGTGACCTAACGCTACGTTAGGGCGGAGAATGAGTGTTAGGCGATGCGTAGTTTATTTTTGCGGTAAAAAAACCCTGTAAATTTGTTTTTTGTGACATCCTGTAACCAGTCTTAATTTTGTGATTTATGCGCGCAAGTAGTGGTGTGCAAAAATGAAAAAGATGCAAACGGATAGAGTTTGACGCTGTATAAAATATAGTGTAAGCACGCACATGGTACGCTGATTGAGAATGAAACAGCCCTACATTTTACACTAGCGTTCAGCGTATCGAAAGTTAAGGGTGCATCAAAAGCTAAAGCTTGTACACATATACTGCTCAGGCCGTTATGTTTGAATGCTCCTAGTACTTTATTACCCTCAGATTTGATGTAAGTTGTCTCCTGATTGCTTACAACAGAAAGGAGGAAACATTCTAACTGTGGGTTGATAGAAAAACTCCACCTGCTGACAGCGACCAATCATCTCGGCGCCGATTATGAGTATTCACTGCTTGCCAACGGTCGCGTGCTTAGAACAAGTTTTTCTTACTTGATTTCATACAATCGCACTTTTTCTTGACAAACAACAATGTTTACTCAGGCAAGCGGTCACATGTGAAGCTTAGAATATTTTGTATCGATTGTGGCACACGTGGCAAGTTGCATAGGTTTTTTTTACAATCCGCGAAATAGAATGCTCCTGGGTTGCCTTGGTCTCTAATGCATGTAGCACAGAAAAGAGCACGAACTGAATCGCAATGGGAAACGAAAACAATAATGACAAACAAGCGTGTAATCACGCGAAAACTGAGGGCATTGCACATATACAGAAGGTAAGCTTTGTTTTACTAAATACATTACCAGTAAAGTATTTGGTTTTATCCTGCGAGCGAAGCGGAACATACAAGTGCGAGCATACTGCCCTGTACTACACTTCCAGTGAACAAGCGCACCATCCAAAGCATCGAGCTCGCTTTTATAGCTTTTGGTGCGCTCAAACCTTTGAAAACACAATTCTAATCAATTCTATTATTTCGATTTTTTTTATTAAGTGCGCCTATGTGTGTGCGTGTGTGTGTGTGTTTTTTTTTGTCTTTTGCGTTCATGTGCCATTTTCTTAGTTATAAAATATTTTTTCCAGAGGTACGACAACTATAGTCTGTTTCATCATAAGTATGAGCCGCATAATCAAAAATGTAGACGAAAAAAAAAGAACACGAACACGCGAACACACATTAAAAATTCAATATAACGGCGCATTGAAAATTATTCGTTAGTTTTTTAGAGAGCAGCAGTTTCGTAGGGCGACATTGTTACCCGTTGAAGGTTATAGAAAGTGCAGTACAACTGTTAGCTCAGGGTCGTTAACGTGCATTACGATGTGGTACACGATCGCATGACGGTAGGATGCAGATGGACGACTGAACCCAGGGTCTCTGCTAAAGCCCCTGAATGAAGGCGTTTTTTACAAGTACCGCTAACCATTATTAGGGAGTTTTCGTAGACCGCGTTTCCCCCTCCGCTAAGCCCTCCGCAACGAAGAAGCCGCTACTGCGCCTGCTCGCCGATGGCCTTGGCTGTAGAGTTCCGGGTATCGTAGCGGGTTGCGGAGGGCGTTGCGGGACGGCGAAAACGATCTACGAAAACTCCCTATTGTGGAAACGCGCAAGCCACGTGCCACGAGCGGGTGCTCCGCCGCTTCCATAAGGGTCAGTCATTTTAGTGCTGCGCCGCCATTTGCATCCAAGGGCCGCTCGAGACACGGGCCTCGTGCACTGGCCGCTTTGAGGTTATTTGAAAGACCAACGCAAACACATCGAGATTACCCGTGTCAGACGGCGTTTTAAAGGTCCTTTTCACTAAGCTCCTTTATAAAATCGGCGAACCAGCGCACGCCGCAGAGCACGTGCGCGTGCCACAGAGCACGTGCGCACTCCACATCGCGAGCTGATTGGCCGATTTTTTAAAGGAGCTTAGTGAAAAGGATCTTTAGAACGCCGTCTGACAGGGGTAAGTCCCTACAGGTTCTGCAGCGTGAGCTCCGTGCTTTGACCGGAGCTCGCGCTCGAGCATTTCTCCACCTGCTCTGATCTGCGGTGCCGCAAGACACTCGGCCAACGATCCCCCACCGCACTTGGTTTAGTGGGAAAAGTGGCGCCATTCATTGTTGTAAAAATGCTCGAGGCACGTCTCGCGCGCCACTTCTGGGGAATTCATGGCGTCTGAAATCTGGCTCAGTGCTGTGCTGTGCCGCCATGACCTTCCGAAGGGCTGCACGTTGCACGTGGCTCGTGCATCGACGAAACTTTCGCTGCTTCTGAAACATGAAGGGGTTTAGGTTTAGCCTGTGAGCTAAACCAAATGAGCTTCGCTTAGAGTATCGGCACTTTTTCCCCCGATATTGTTGTGGGTCAGTGGTTAGTAACAAATCAAACGCAGCTGCCGATCGCCATGATTGAAAAGTGCGACTTCCTCAGCATTAGTTTCGGTGTCAGGAAGCTCACGTAATATTGCTTTGCTTTGTCGCGACTGTTTGAACATTTGTGGAGGACGGAAAAGCATTTCCTGTGATTTCAGGTAAAGCTTCAGATAACTGACAACCATCATTTTAAGCACCGAGATGTGTATTAAGTGTAGCTTATTTAGTGGCTCTAGTTTAGCCCGACACCGTGGCCCGACCGCAGAGGCACAGACAGCTTGACCTCGAGCTCTTGGCGCTGCTTCAGTGGCTTCATCAGTCCGTAGCGTTGGCTACGCTCCGGACTAAGGTAAAGCAAAGCAAATATTCAGATCTTAGGGTTTCACAAGCCAAACCAACAAAAATCACTTAACACGCCACAACAAAAAATGCAGGTTTATTTTGACTAGGTGGACATCTTTTGACGTGCAACCGAAATCTCAGATTGGCCTCCGTAGGATTGCGGGCACCTCGGCCGATATTTTAACCCGACAAATATAGATTCATGGGCCAGCGCGTTGGCTCAGAGACAGTGACGATTTATTGTGTTGTGTTTTGTTTTAATATCACTGCCACTTAAGAGCCACTGAGGTGGTTTTTGAAACTAAATATAATTGAACCATTCTGACAAGCATAGTTTGATTGCGAAAATGATTTTTGCAAGTAATAAAAAACATTCATATGTTTTCGCATACGGGGTGGAATCTGAAATGGCAGACTGCATTTCATGGCGCCCATTTCATTTGGATCGCGTCGGGCATGTGTACCGACGCACAGTAGAATGCGCGCAAAAGTAGCTGTGGTGCACCCGCAGCCTCGCGCTTGTTGTTCTGACATCTCTGGCTCGCTCACTGCCGGCATCCAGGCATCTGACACCCCGACATCTGGCACTTTTTCTGTCTTTCACGTGGCGTTCCAAGCGGCACACAACGGAAAATGCACATCAAGCTGTTCTTGAACACGTGTCGCCATCTGTACTTTATATTAAGAAACTACAATTTGCCGTAACTGAATGGGAAAAGTTTGAGGTCTTATAACATTCTTAACGTGTAATGTATCAATACGGAAGTTCTGAAAAATGTAATATCGAAGGATGCTTTATAATTTAATGTCTCGTTATTTTGATTAGTTGACGTGATTTCGTTTTTATAGCGCCATAAAATAATGCAATTTTAAACTTTATTTTTTATTTTAAAATATACAGTATCTGTAGAGTTCGTTGCTTACTTTCTTAATTTATTACATCCAACCGAACGCTCACGTAAAATATCGTGGACGATGGGACGTTCTAACTCGAGAAATATTTTTTTCAATTTTATAGACTGTGGTCTATTAAAAGCTGAATAATTAACTACCAACTAAAAACAATTGTTATATCGAGACATTAAAATATTGTTGAAAGACAGCTCTTTAATTTGACATTAACTTTAGAATTGTAAAATACATAGAAATAAAGTTATAAGCCGTCAAAAAAGCGCCAAAACGTCATGCACGGTGGGGTTGCACCTTAAGGCGCAACACATACCGGGAGCTTAGCGCTACCTTTCCACGATCCAGTATACTTTAGCTCGCACCAGACCGCCATTCCACCATTTCCGTCTCGTAAACTCTGTTCACCCTTAAGTTGAGACCAAAAGCTCCGCCTTCAGCGCTAGCTTTCTGCCCTTGCTAACAGGTGCGAACGCGCAGGCACGCGCAACCAAAGCACTGCGGAAGTCAGCGTGCTCGCGCTGAAGGCAGAGCTTCTAATCTCAGCTAGGGTGAACGGAGTATTCGCCTCGAGATTCGATCGGCACGGCTCATGTGGTGAAAAGTAGAACTACGCTTTGCTTTTCACTTACTTGGAGTAAAACGAATGCTACGCACGCAAGGCCGAAGCCATGGGAGGTGCAAATGCAGCGCTCGCACACTGGAATCAACTGCTAAGAGCTCGTGCCCTGTACTCTTGCCCGTGCTCTGCGCCATTAGTGTAGATACTCTGTCTCGAGCCGCATTCTGGACAGTGGAAGTCACCACGTGCCTCATAGAGAACCATGGGTAAACAAGAACACGCTTCACTTAATTTCAATCTGGGTTTCAAGGCCAATAGTCTTAGCGTAAGTGTGAACGGACTATAGCAGCTATTGGCGGCGAGATGTTTTGGTGACGCCCTCCCATGGTTCCCCTCCTGACGTCATTACCTTACGAGCAACAAGTTCGCTGGTGTTTGTAATGAGCATGGTGGAAGCTTCAAATCATCGCGCTCTGAAGCCAACACTGCCAAAAGCATCAAAATTGAAGTTCGTACATTACTCTTATTAAAGGCTGGTGCACACATACCCGTTTTCTTACGTTACGTCACGTTGCGTTACGAAAAGTCACCGGGAAATCTGTGCTTCGTATTAAGCGTGGCTACCAATTCAAGGAGATAGCCTGGCACGCGACATTCGAGACACGAATGTTTCGGTGACGACGAGCTAGGACGGTGAGTTACCGTGGCAACCAAGGACACAAGGCTCGTCGTAACGTAACGTAAGGAGTTGAGCTCGGTTCAACTTTTCACACAGCACCGTTTTCTTACGTTACGTCTAAGTCACCGAAACATTCGTGTCTCGAATGTCGCGTGCCAGGCTATCTCCTTGAATTGGTAGCCACGCTTAATACGAAGCACAGATTTCCCGGTGACTTTTCGTAACGTAACGTAAGAGAACGGGTCTGTGCGAGCCAGCCTTTACGTTGACGAGAAATCCTTTGCTGACGTCATAGTCAGCATTCGGCCAATCGCGGCCGGCCGACCACTGCGACGCTTTCGATCGCTCACGTCGCCAACAGGGAGTATGCACTGGCGGCCATAGCTGTGTGCGCGAATGCTGAACGCGTGCTGATGGCGAGCTTGCACAGTTCTTTTGCAGCGTGCATTCCACATCACCAATATTGCCGGTCTTAGCAGCCTATTTATGTGAGCTTGTTATGAACATGCGCGCTAAACAGCGCCTTTAAATATGGCGTCCAGTGAATACTGGACGCCATATTTCCTGCTACGAGCTGCCACGAGGCCGCCATATTTTTGGCATGCACATAGAGCATGCATTCAACACGAGTGCTGCTTCAGGGTTCGGATCGTACTCGGGTCCAAATCTATTCGACACGAGTACTGCGTCAGAGCTCGGCGTAAACTCGGATCCAATCACATACATCGCGAAGGAAGCGAGGCCCCAAAATACTTCGGCTGCCATTTTTCCTCGACGGACTTTTGAAAAGAGTCCCTTCAAACCAGTTCCCATGTCTTCCAGGTGCTCATAGATGCAGAGGTAAAAAATTGACCGCATCACCACGTGGTGAATGATGTTGGTTGGGGCGAAGCTCTGGTGGTGTTTGTCTGCGTAGACGCTGAGCCGCAGCATGCCGAGCCTTTCGTTCGTTTTCATCCATGTCAGAAAGAGAATGTGTGGTATGGAACGTGGTTATATACGCATTTGAGCATTTGACCGCAGCGCCCTCTCGTCTATAAACGTTGAGCCAATGCATGCAAAGTTTAACGCGATTATATACGCATTTGACCGCAGCGCCCTCTCCTGTATAGACGTTGAGCGGCTACATGCAACGTTTCATCCATGACAGAAACCCCAGGTCTTGAGTTACTACCACATCTCAGAGCCCCCTACTCGTCCTGTCGCTGCGCAAACAGATTTCAACATTTTCTCAGAGCCCCCTACTCGTCCTGTCGCTGCGCAAACAGATTTCAACATTTTTTTTCATCATTTTTTTCATCTTTTGTTTTCTTTCTTTTTTTTTTTTTTGCCCTACACGAGCACGTGGGCTCACGAGCCCGTAATTTTTTTATCATTTTTTTTTTTTGCCCTACACGAGCACGTGATTTCACGAGCAGAAGCACGAGCACCCGACGCCGGCCTACGCCGGACGGCGGACGGACATACGGACATGGCTAGCCCCTAAAGCGCGAAACACATGCGCGTCAAAACTGTCCGGTCCGGCGTGCGAACTGTCGGGAAGATGGCTGCTCCGAATCGCCGCACAGGACGGTTCGCGACACATGGCTTCCGACGCGTCGTTGCGTCGCTCCGTTCAGCTCCGCCCAGTTTTGGGTATCCCTCTACCGAATGGATGGATGAATGCTAATGGCTATATTTATAAGGGTCGGTAGCTCGCGCCACCTAGCCTAGAAAACTAAAATACTACCCTCGCCCTTCTTGGTTTTCTGACTTTAAAACAAACATAATATTTTTATTACATTCTATTAAAGTGTGCGTGTGTAGAGATTTTCCGTGAGGTTACTTTTCTGCTCAACATCACTTAATCGCGATGGACCGCAGCGGACCTTAGGAGCCATCCCAGCGAAGCGAGCACTGCGTACAAATCACGTGACTACGCACACCGCGCATTGCTGCGTCTCTCCCGAAGTTGACGTGACACTCACACGGCATAGGAATGGCTCGTAGCGTACGCTGCTCTCCATCGTAAGGTGAAACGGAGTACATTCGGGTTTCGACGGCCTCGATCGGTCCCCGAAGGCCGGCTTGCTATGGCGCGCGAGATCAGCAGCTTGTTTTGCGCGCGCGAGAAAACTCGATGGCGTCCATCTCCTTCACCGCGCACCGCCACATGTGTGCGTGTAGGCGACGGGGGGATATCCGCTTCCCCGAACTGCCCGAACCACGAAGCGCCTCCTCGCCCGATCGGTCCGAAAGCCACGTGACAACATGACCTTCGCGCCATCCGTGCTGATTGGCTGCGGCCCTCCGAAAATCGCACAGCCGTGCGGCGATATCTAGCAAGTTGGACGCACGCCGGCGCCGGACGGAGGCCCCGTCCGACGCTCCGCTGCGACGAAAACCCTCGCCCTCGGACGTCGTTCCGGCGGTTCGCACGCCGAATCGGACAGTTTGGACGCGCATGTGTCTGCGCTTAAGGAAGGGGCCCTGCAATGGCTGTTTTACTCATTTTTAATTTGCACCAAACCTGAGCACACTGAACGTAGTAACTTAATGACACTTTTCTTTTCTCGAATTTCGATTTATTTTAGAAGTTATAGGCAAACTAAAATTACAAAAACAAGCAAAAAATAACCTCCTTCATGACGTCCTTGGTTGCTTGAGTGGCCGTGAACTAGACGAGGGGTGGTGAGCTGAGCGAGCGCTCACGGCTGCCATACTCCGTGTCGACGGCGCGAGAGGGCGCCACTAAAGCGTGTTCTGGATAGGCTGTATGTAGCGGGCAGCCGGAGCGGCTCTCATTGATTTTGCTGCGCGATTAAACACAAATTCGGCTTGACACTTCATTGGCCACAAACGACAGCAAACACGGGGTAAAGATCAGTTCAGAATGGGAGCCACTTCGCGCTGCCATACCGCGAAACGGCCAAACCGCAAGACAAAGCTGCTCACCGAAGGCCTTGGGGACGCTCAGAGCCGGCCGGGTCCTTCGGTCCCTACGGCCGCAGCGCCGCCGCGTACATCCGGGACCTTTCCGTGTCGGCGCGTGATCCCACTACTCCTTTCTAGTAGGCACCGTTTTTTCCACCGATTGGTGGCGGGTATGTCGACGGATCATTTCTTGTTTCCGTGCTTTATAAACTGCATTTGTTTCTTTTCTGATCTCAAACACTGAACAAAAACTACTTTTATAAATAATTGAATTGGTTCGCGCCACTTATATTTTGTATTTCGACTAAAAAGAAGCTTTTAGCGGCTCTGACCAGTAGTAAGCCCAGGACCTAAGACGTCACATTACGCGCGCTTTCGGTACCGCGGGTCGCCCCCGTCGGTGGAGGAGGTTTCCGCGTCGTCCGGTTAAAATATGACGCGCTGGTATTTAGTGACTCTCTCCGTGCCCGCTGGCTTGCCCGAACCCCGAGGGACGTGGAAACCGCAAAAAAGGTAGACGCTTAATTATGATTGCAGGGCCCCTTTAAGGAGCTTCGCCCCTAAAAATAGTTTTGAACGTACGAATTTCCAGTTGGTAGGTTTGAAACTCGGCTGAGGTGACCACAATCTGACGGAGGTTAAATGCAGAGAAGGTGCAGGACGTGCAACTGAGGTTCCGGTTGCACGTCGAAGATCCCCGTGTGATCTCTAAGTTAATCTTTGGACTTCCAGAGTTTGCAAAAAGGTCCGAATTCGCTTGTGTTATGCGCACCTAATTTGCTCTATTAGCTCAAGATCCAAAAGACCTATTTCGTTACTATAGTGTGACCAGGAAGTCGGTGAGATCGGTCTAGTGGCAGGGATAAGAGTCACGAGTCATCTGCCCGCGTCCTCATGGGCCGAAGTTCCAACCCAACAAACCCGTTGTTTTCGCTGCCGATTAGATCTGCTGCAGAGGAACAACATTTTTGACGAGTCCTTCTCCAGATTCGTGGAACAATCACCGCGACAGATTGAGCTCATACAAATACACAGATTATCGGCGTGAAATTCGAAGATATGGGCAAACGAATAAGATAAGCATTTCCGTCCACCGTAGAAACGTCCACCGGCTCCAGTTAGGAGTCCTCGATGTTATTTCCGAACAGCTAAAATATCGAATTGCATTGGGGACACCAATCCATGCAGTCCAAGAAGCGATAATTCAAGGATCGAAGGATTGACGATTGTGCGTCTCACGTGCAGAAGCCGCACGCTAATGCAGCATAAACATCAATAAACGACGATGTTTCTCAATATACATAACGCTCAATTATTGTGCAGTATCCGGAAAAAAAAGAAAACGAAACGCCGTAGCTAGAAATGTTAGAGCCGATCAAAATAGCACCATATATTTAGAGCAGTACACACCCTGCCGCCTTAAAATGTCACAGCGGTAAGATGCGGAACCATCATACATACTGTATAATATGACGCTACTTCATCCGTTTATACAAACATGAACCATTTTTAACATATAAAGTCACGTTTCAACTGATGACCTTTGCAAACCATGTATTGGCCACACAAGACCACACACGCATCAGCACTCTAAAAAATCCCGTGCGTCTACTTTCCCGCATAACACTCGGAGAGCCAATCACCGCAACTTATGGAGGCAGCTCAGCGAATGACGATGCTGAAACATATGTTTAGACCAAAAAAGGCAGTCTGAGATGTTACATTAAGCAATGCAAAACGTCACGCTTACATTGCTTAATGTCACAACTCAGACAGCGTTTTTGGTCTAAACATATTTTTCGCGCATTCGCTGAGCTGACTCCGTAAGGTACAGTGATTGGCTCTCCGAGTGTTACTGCAAAAGTAGCCGCACCGACTTTGTTTTTTTTTAGTGAAGAGTGATTGTGTTGAGCCATGTATTCTATACCAGTTTCCTTTTTTCAATCAGTATTTGATGATTTAGACAGTATACGCCTTACTGAAACCAACAAAAATAACTAGTCAAAAATTGTTTTCAATGTTATTTAATATTATTTATTTCCGGAGCAAGATCGGTGACTATGTTGATCTTCCCTTTCTAAAACCAAATTGAGAGCCAGTTATGATTGCATAATTTTGAAAGAAATTTTCCAAACGAGTTTTTATAATTCTAGTCCCTTAGAAAAAAATTTACAGGATGGATATTGGTCTATATTTGGTCATTATGTTTCTTTTTTATCTTCTCCCTTGTGAATTACGGTAACCTTGGCAAGTTCCACTTTTGCAGGAAACTCATCACTAGCTAAACTGAGGTTGAAGATGTGTGCGAGGTGCGGCGCAATTATGTCGATGACATATTTGACTGGCATCATTCGAAAATGGTCAACATCACAGCTGTTACTATTTTTAAGTCGCATGAATATATCATAGACAACAAGTTATTTTGTTGGGTTTAGAACTTATACTTTGTGTGATATTTTTGACAGCATTTTTATCTTATGAACTAGAAACAAGATTTACCAAGTATTAATTGAAACATTCGACTAATGATACTCCTTAGAGCTTCTTATCATTGATCATAAGCTCTCCTATTTTGTAACTTCGTGTTCCGCGTTGTAGAGTCTCATTTATAGATTTTCATGGAAGAGGCTGATGCCCACGATGCCCACGAAACACGTCGTGGGCATCATCGACATTACACTGAAAGGTCACACATGTGCGGTCAATGGCAGAAATTTTGCTTCTGAAATGCTGCATACTGCTATGCTGCTAGTTGGCTGGAAAGAAGAACAAAAAAAGTTTGATTTTGCTTTAGCTTTTAAATCACAACAACGAAAAGCCATAAAATGGGGACATGGTCGCTGATATCGTAACTGATGGTACCAGCTGCAGTCAATCATTGGCTCATATTTGTAACGAAGAGATATAGCATACTTTCAGTTTCTGGAGTACTGCTGGTAGAAGACAAAATAAAATTCTCATAACCGATAGCTAAATTACTAGCTTGACCAGCTTGACCAGCCTAATTTCCAGCAAGCAAGACCAGCAAGATGTTTTTCAATATTGCAGGGACGGCTAAAATGCGGCAGCTCGAACCCCCCTTCCTTCCCTTCCCCTTCCCTTTCCCCTTCCTGCTGCTGCTCGCTCCTCCTCCTCCTCCTCCTCCTCCTCCCATGGAGCTTTTGGGGGAAGCGCGTTTGAGAACCCATAGTATAAAACATGTGCTGTTCCAAACGTTCTCGATTACTGGAGACCAAGACAATAGCTAAGTTGTATTAATGTGTGGGAGAACGAGATATGTTATCAGACAAGGACGACGCAGTACCACTGATCTCTACTATAGAGTGGAGACCTAGTGGAGATCAGTGCACAGTTCACGAAAGCTAAAAGACAAGACAAAGGAGGAAGCGCTTAGCCCAAAATACGCCGAAAAACACGAGACGATCGGGAGGATCCTGTCTCGGCCAACAACACTGGTATTAATTGTCCTTGTACGGAGGAAACAAAGCGGCCGGCATTCCGGTCTCCGCTCCTCTCCCAAGACTCCCGGGAGCGTGCACGCGTGGGCTCGCTGATCGACGATCCCGCCCGCCGAGGTCTCCTTACGGTGTGCCCGCTGACCTCAGCCTCAGCCCACGAAAGGCGCGCAGCTTTTTCTCCTCTCAGCCTGCATCAGTAATAGTCGGCGAGCCACCTTAGCTAGGCGAGGACTAACCACCTCGGTAGACCGACGAGTTGGCCAGCTGAGCACATATGGCGACTGTCCGTTTGCCCAGCTGAACGACCGCAAAGGTCAGCACAACGTCACCGGCTTCGATCAAGGGTCATATTGAAGTCCGCATTTATGCAAGCAGCAACGCTTCAAAAGCTAAACTGGCCACAGTGGATGGGAAAAAATATTTGTTTGAGAGGTAGTCTGGCAACCCTGGGCACGCCTTAGTAACACTTGACTACACTGTTCAAAGCCACAAGCACAAGCTAGACCACGCTCCTGGCTTTGAGACCTGCATTTCTAGTGCGAGTGCTCGTTCTGCAGAAGAACGCTTCAAAGCAGCAACCACAAGCCCTCGTGCTTGTGGTATTTGCCACAGTCTCAGCTTACGGGTGAACGGAGTATATCAGGCGATCTACACACGCCAGCAGCAAGATGGCGGCGCCCAGAAGGCCATGCTCTGACGTCATGCCGCTGCGGTGGCGTTGCTGTCGGAACGGCGCATGCTCAGACACTTCTTCACCTCACGCGAATCCGGGTTTTGCGCACGCGCCGTGGGTGTGGGCAGACGGTAGCTTGTTTGTAAACGTGGTGTAGGAGCCAAAAGATCCGAGTGGAGTCATCGATGTTGTTCAAAGGCCGTAGAAAATGGAACTTCTCGATTTCGGCCGGGGGTATACAGATTCCCATGTTGGCGCGGGTTCGAAACCGGGTAGATGTAATTCCCGCAACCTGACGGAGGCTTATAGCAAAGGTGGGGCGGTGCCACCAGGATTTCGGATGCCCGCCAAAAATTTCCAGGTGAACTTTTTCATCCTGCGTTCTTAACGGGGCCTGCCAGATGCCCTTCGTTGAATTGGCACGTCATCCTCTAAATTTTGCCTTCCCCAAATTCGGAGGCCGCGATTTGAGAATAGGAAAGACATTCGTCGAGGGGAAAAGGTGCGGAGTGAATGTTGCTCACTTTTCGGCACGTCGCAGAGTTCATCGATGACCTTAGTTTATTTTTGAGTGAATCGGATATTTCGCATGCCCCCAAGTTGACAGGGCCTTGATCTCTGTGTACATTGTTCCTAAGCTACCTCCAGGTAAAAAAAATAAAATGCTAAAGTGTAGTCGTTTTATATTGCAACCAAGGTCAGATCGATTTTCCCACTAGTGTTACGGTTCGTAGCCAAACTTACCAGAGGGCCAGAAAGTGGCCTTGAGATGAAGAACATATATGGTTCGAAAATTTTCTTGAAGTAACTGTCTTCTCTTTTCTACAGGTGAAACAAGGAGATTTCGGCCGGTTCCCATCAGTGAGTATAAGTGCCGACAACAGACGGAAACGACAACAAATACATGCCCTGAAAGCTCGTCTCGAAGCAGGGTGCATCGCCTCTTGATGACTCACAAAGAAGGCCCCGCTTTAAGCACGTCTATCGTAGCGTAACGACACTGACGCAGTAATTGGTTGATGCTATCAGCCTACGAGCATCCGATAGCATCAGCAAATGCGGCCCGCTCTAATGACGCATTTTAATGAGCAGCGGCGCCGTCGACCAGGGGGCGCACAACCTCTCAGCGCCGGAGAAGCAACCTGATGAACCGGAGGCGCTTGCTCCAGCGACGTTTCACATTCTCACGCAACTCTTTCGTCTTCACCGACAATTCTTCGTGTGCTCCCGGAAAAAAAAAAAAAAGGTTTGTATTTTTTTTTTTTACGAATAGTATTAATGTAATTATAGGTACTGCATTATTTGCTGTTCATATACATGGTGCTGCTTTTCGACGCAAAATAGACAACTTTATTCGAAGTGGGTTGGACACAAGTTACAACAATTGAGCTCCGGAGCTTCGATGTGCATCCGTCAGGTGAATCCAGCGAAGACAGCCTGCTGCATCGAGTGACGCAAGCGCGTGCCTATGCACGTATATACAGGGTGTTTCACGTAAGAGTGACAAAAATTCCTAAAGTTAGTGTACTCGAGGTAAAAGGATTCTTTTCTCGGGACCGCATTACTCGTGGTGGCGGACGTCAGAAACTGAGCGATACGTACTAATTAGTTCACTAATTAAATAAAATGACTAATTAACTTTTTAACTAGTGAAAATAGACATATGATTCCAAGTAGAAACTTGCTGAGCGTCGTCGAAAACCACTAAATCAGTAATTTTCAGAAAGGCTTTGGGCGCGTGAGAAGCGTAGTAGTGCGCTAAAGTTACCACTCGTGGAGCCGGTACAAGGCTGGGACTCTCATAAGAGACGGAAAAATCGCGCGGGCGCCTTACCGCAACCGCAAGCCTTAAATGTACTTTCACAGTAAAGTACAAGTACTTTTTTAATTTCAACACAATCTTCCATGATTGAGAGAGCATGACGTCAACTCCGTAGCTTCCGCAAGCAATCCTCTCGTGGACAAGTGTCATCTCCAAATATTCTTAATTCCCTCGCATGTGTTGACTAAGCGAAAAACAGCGAGAGTTCGAAATTCTGCGGGAAAGCCGCCCCATGTACAAACGGAGCAATGCGTCGTCTGTTCGCGTTTCTGGTGAGAGTAGAATATCCCTCTCAGTATTTCCTCAAAGTTGACAAAGCATCATTTTGTGATACAAATCTAACATGACCAAATTTTAAGAATGTATAATAATACTGCAATTAATGCAAAGGTGCAAGCGAGCTGCGCCTTTGCATTCATTGCATTGTTGATAAAACCTGTTTGCTCTACTGACGTCAAACTCCTGGTTGGTTCAATTGGTAGAGTGCTCCACTGGAAATGGAGAGGTCCCTGGTTCGATATTATAGGACCAGGCGGATTTTTTTGATCGCGCACCAGTCACATAGCTGTATTTGGAGATTTGTGTTTGTCCCTTGTCCCCCTTGTCCAGGGATTATTATCATCAATGGAGAATATACTGAAGTCGAGAGCTGTACTTTCTTCGGAAAGTACAAGTATTTTAAGTAAAATACACGTAACAAACTCAAAGATTGTACTTCAAGTAGAGTACAAGTTTTCTGAGCCTACTGAAGTAAGTTTAAGTACAACGTACTTAAAGTACTTCCCAACGCTGTGTCAAAGGGAGCGAGAAAAAATGCTGCGGTGCAGTACGCCAAAGTAAAAACATGCGAGGTGAACCCAAGAGAGAGAGAGAATAAGCATTTATTGAAAAGAAGACAGCGAGGTCAGCCAGCGCTTTGTGCCGGCTTGCTACGCTGTGAAAGATGAAATTTAAAAAAAGAAAAGAAATAGGATAGACAAAGATAGCAAAGAAATTAGTACAAAGAAAGAAGATAAAGAGATAAAAAAAACACAACTGCGCACGCACACAATATATACACACACACTCACAGAACTGTTACGTTGGCAAGTGTTGGCTCACTTTGCAGCACACTGGACTGCAGTTCCTTAAAGTTTTTGTTGAAGATGTGTCTTCTTAATGAAATGTAAAAGAGCTTCAGTGGCCTTGTAACTATCTGTGGTGGAAGACCAGGGTCCAACCAGAAGCTTCAAGTCCACCGGGTCCTCTTCCTTTAATTTCAGGCGAGTCTTCAGTGCGGTCCTTTCAATACTGTAATCCCCGCAGGTATGCACAGAACGTGTTCGATGTTATGAACTGTTCTACACGATAACACAATCGGACGATTCAGCTTTGCCAATTTTATGAAGATAGTATTTAGTATATGTAACATTGAGCCGCAAACGACGTAACACTGTCTGAAGTTTCCTTGGTAGTCCTCGTGGTATCCAGAATTCGAGTTCAGGATCAATACGGTGAAGGCTGTAATAGTGATATTGCGGATTTTCCCAAAAGAGGCTGAGATTTCATTTCCGAAAGATTTGATTAAATGATTGGCATCAGACCTTGAAAAGGGAATAGGTACAGAAATCGTGCTCTCGTGGGCGTCTTTAGCGGCTCTATCGGCGCACACGTTTCCAATTATCCCGGAGTGGCCCGGAATCTACTGCAAGATGAAGTGATGTCCCTGATTTGATGCATACTGAATAGCCTGTAAAATACCATGTACTAGCTGTGAGTTAAAGTTGTCTTTTCTTATCGAAGAAAGATCGCACAACGCAGACCTGGAGTCGACAAGTATTGCCCAACATCGTGGGCTTTCAGCGTCCGCGTGTACAACAGCTGCACGAATAGCTGCTAGTTCTGTTGCTGTTGATGAGGTGGCGTGGCTTAGTTTAGCCTTTATGTATGTGGTTGTGGATGGAATGTATATACTCCCAGGGCTGAAGATGTGGGAATTGTAGAACCATCGGTGTAGATTGAGTAAACGACTCGTAAGTTCTTTGAATATACTCAAGAGATATCTGCGTAATTACCGGGGAGGGAGCTGAATTTTTTTTTTAGTGATTCCTGGTGTGCTTGTTTTTATTTCCAAATGAGAGTACTTCCAAGGTGGATATTGTGGAATCGCAGCTGCCTCAATTGAACTTGGCATATAGTCTTCTAGTACTATAATAACTTGCGCAAAGCCAGATGATGGTCTATATTTTACAATGTCTACCAGGTGCTGTTTATACACTCTGGTTTTGTGTCGAAGATGAGCTCGCAGTGTTTCTTGCGTCCTTAATATTGCGGGAGATTTCGCTCGAGATTCCGCCAGAGTTCTAGAGGTGGAGGTACATTTTGGCAATCCTAAGCAGGCACGAAGTGCTTGTGCTTGGGCGCTTTCAAGTTCTTTAAAACAAGACAGCGAGACACGTTGCATGACTGGCAAACTGTAGCGCATAAGACCGAAAAATAGAGCGTTATACAGAGCCATCATCGCCGATACAGAGCATCCCCATCTGGTTCCACTCATCTTGATTATGTGAAACGAGGTGAGCTTTTTCTTTAGCCGTTTAATATGGGGTCCCCACGTCATTTGTTTATCGAGAGTCCCCCCCCCCCCCCCCCAAGGGCCGGGGGGCGGTGCCCTTAGTATCCCTTGGGCGCCGCCGGCCAGTGTTTGCCCTGCCCAGTGACTGTTGTTTCAGGGGGGGGGGGCAAAACACATACCTCGCCCCCCCCCCCCCCCGCCGCCCATGGTACGCGTGCAGGGGTTTCCCCAGGTTCTGAAATTAGGGGGATGTCTAAATTTTTAGTGGGGGCGGGGAGGGGGGGCACTGAGAATAGAGGAGTCGTTGCGAATTAAGGGGCTGCCTTCAGAAAAAATAAAGGGGGGGGGGTGCACACGCCCCCTAGGGAATGTGTAGGCAAATCACTGTGCGCGTGCACAGCTTTGACGGGCGCTCAAGATGCGCAAGCGCACGTGCGCCCATAACTTCAACACCATAGTCACAGAAAGTTGTTCAAGAGTATAAGTGTGGTAACTGTGGCTAAGCGCAACAACAGAAAAGAAAGCCGTGCAACGATATTGGGTAGGAATGTATCTCGCTTTACACCAGCTTACTGGCACGAGTAGGACCCAAGAATACTCGAACGTAACGCCTCTGACCAAGATGCGTCTTCGTTTAGGTGTAATTCCAAAGATAAAAAAAAAACCTTTCCTTTTAATCTCTCCTTCGCAAAAAAAAGAAAAAAATCGGGGTGTGGGTAGCTTGTCTTTTAGCTGTAGATGAGCAATTTAGCCAGTGCGGTACAACCGCTATCCTGGGGTCACGAGGTAGGGATCCACGACCGCACGCCGGTACGATTCTCATCCAAATCAAACGGGCAGGGGTGGGAATTGAGCCCAGGATCGCTTAGTTCCACAGCGCGAGCTTTCGCATCACGTGCTCCGAGCTGTTGTGCGCTAGTGTGCGCTAGCCCACTCGGCCACCGATCTCCCTTTTTTCGCAAAACTTGATGACGAAGCTGCGGGGACAACGCCAACAATGCGATCTCCGGGAGTGCGTCATCAAGCTTTACAATCCCCGCTGCGACGATATACGGCTCAAACAGTGGCCACGAGCAGTGCGTAGGCATTCGATTTTGGCTCGTGACAGTCAATGTTAAAAGCAAAGACTGCATATATTCGGCTCCCGATCACGTGGCCGCTTTTTCTGGCTGCGAGTTAAAAAGGAAAAGGTGTTCGTTTTTCTTTTTTTTTTCCGGCTTTTCATTCTGATTGTCATTGCGTGGAAAACAAAACCACGCATGTTTTACAAGTTATAAATGTCAACGAATAACTTTAAACGTTTTTTTATTAAAAGTAAAAAAAAATGTTGCTTCGATTTTTGAAGTGTGTCCGTGTAACATATATGATATATGGTGTTAATAGATCGACCTCTTTTAAAGCGCGAAGGAAAAGCACATGAATATGTGTGCGGTTTACTCAACTACATCGGATATTTGTCTGTATGCCAGTGCTGTTTATACTTAAAGATATATGCCTTGGTTTCCGAAATATTCTGCTTTATCTGTAATCTTGACAAAGATCAAACGTAGTACTTGCAAGCTTGGTATGTGCGGCGACGATCACCTGGAAATAAGTAACTGTCCATTGTCAGCAGTCAACGAAGTCGTGCGTGATTGCGGTTGCGTGCTTGCTTTATTGTGTACTGTTGGTGTGCGGTGTGACCGCGCTGTTAGTCCTGGGACAAGCTGTTTCACAACCCTTAAGGGTGTGAAGATATTTCGTGCGTATACACCGTTCCAATGTTTACAAAATCTAGTATTGGGAAGTGTACATTGTACTTGAGAAAAAAAAAACTCTGCTTCAAGTAGGTGTAGAAAGCGTATACTTATCTTGAAGTACATATCCCGGGTATGTACTTCCGCTTTAATTAAAGTATTTTTTTCCGGTACTTTCCAAACAAAAATATACTACTCCCGACTTCAAAGTGCACTCCCTAAATTTAATATCGGTGAAATTAAGCTCTTTCAAAGACCACGCGCTCGCGTCCTTGGCTTTCCCAGTACAATAGAGAACTTCTGAGGTCAAGTATAAAAATTCACCAACTTCTACAAAAAAAAAAAAAAGGCGTAGTAGAGGACGGGAAAAAGCACTATCGACTTTCGAGACGTCATCCAGCCATTTTTATGAGTGAAGTAATGGCGGCTATAAGACCGACACAAATAAGTGCTTTTAAGTTGACTGTGTTAAATAGTTCGTCAGTGAGAGTAAAACTACTCTGTGGCCCCTTGACTTTATTCAAAATTCCCAGCCATTTCCTAAAATAACTGATGCACCCCTCCTACCACTGGGGCGATGCATATTAGTTTAAAAATAATCAGTGCATTGATGATTGGAACGACGCCATGAAAGATTGTGATAAAAAGCACTTTTACTTTGAAAGTACATTGTATGTATAGTAGTTTACTTCAAGTACATTGCGCCCGGTGAACTTACAATACTTTACTTGAACATAACATCTCATTTACTTTGTACTTTACTTCACGTACTTTTTCGATGTACAGTCAGCACGAAATGAAACCCGAACGCCGGAACGCGTGGCCGTTGATACAGGCTGCTCCACCTGGAGGGCCCCTGAGAACTAATGAAAATGCGCCGGGGTGCGAGGGTGCGGGTCCTACTAAGATGAGCTCGACCCTCGCGCGGCGCGTCTGGGAGTTCCGCGTTTCGCCGGTGGCGCGCTGTAAGCGCCGTCACATCCGATACAAAAAGCACTGTCACTCGCTTTGTGTATCGGATTCCCAGCGATATCTCTTCAGCGCTGTCATTCATTATCGCTTTGTGTATCGCAAGGGCGAAATGAAAGTTGAAACATTTCGTGCACAGAAGACCCGTAGTGCTTGATGACGTGTCACCGGAACCACGCTGGGGCTCCGGTGAACAACGTGCCACGCGGTTTCTGAGAAATAGTGAAACGTCATAAACGCGAAATAAAATTCGTTTATTCGCACGACCATACTCTTTATGAACAAAAAAGAATGCTGCAACAGACCGACGCGGATGCCTCGGTTTTTATGAGCAATGCGCATGTTTTCCTGCGAGGTTATCAGTCGATTCTTAAAAAGCGAGGAATTGCTTGCTGACGCTCTCTTTGGTAACCACCGATATGCCAGGCGTATCAATTCCGGAACGGAATAAATGCATCACCCTGTCTGAGCAGGGCCTATCGCAAAGAGCTATAGCCAGGTTAAGCGGCCGCCCGGTGTCGACCGGGCGACAGTGGGGCGACAGTGCGGCGACAGAAAAGCACCCCGAGTGACGGCGCTTACAGCGCGCCACTGGCGAAACGCGGAAGTCCCAGACGCCCCGCGCGAGGGTTGAGGACATTTTAGTAGGACCCGCACCCTCGCACCCATGGTGCATTTTCATTAGTTCTCAGGGGCCCTCCAGGTGGAGCAGCCTGTATCGATGGCCACGCGTTCCGGCGTTCGGGTTTCATTCCGTGCCGCTGACCGTCATTGCCTACGCTGACAAATTCACAGCCCAGCGTACAATCACGCCAGCCGAGCACGGGTACGCTCGTTGATTCGAGAGAGCAAAAGCACGCGCCATACGCATGAACGGTGCACCGGTCAATGCGTGTAAGCATGTGCAGAGCAGAGACATGATCTGATATCATCCAACGCTGCATGATATGAAGTCGATTTGTGGCACGGCTTCTTTTTCCTTCCTTCGCTCGCACGTGAAAAGGGCGTCTCTCCACTCGAGCCCTTTACTTTGGCGGTTCACGCTTCTCTTTGCATTTGTACCGTGTCTGCGTGTTATCTGCATCGGTATAACGTATGCATGCTTGCACGCTAACGAGAAGAACATTGAGGCACCCAGAATGGTCTACAGACCCATTCAAATGAAGGACTTCTGGCTGCTAGCATTGTGCGTGTTAGTGGTTTTTGGCAGTGCTACGTTTGTTTGCCAAAGCGGAGAGCCGTCATACGCGGGGTGCAGTCTCGCACGCTGGGTTGTGACTTTAAATATTTTTTTAGGTCCACGGCGTTGGCTGACGTATTGAAGGGGCGCCAGTCTGATTGCTTTGCCGGTGTCTTCGAGTGTGTGCATCGGATGAAAAAGTTGTTCCTCTAGTTTTGTTTCTAAGCTTTATTTGCTGACAAAAACAGCTAATGTGTCATTCTGGGCACGACCTGTGTCAGCGGAATACAAATTCTGAATTGCGCAATGCGCGGATATAGAGAAACTTGAATTTTAATTATTTCCTCGAGATCGCGTCAACTGGCTTAAACACCACGACATAGGCGTTGCAACGCAAAAAACGACTTTCGCAAAACTATCTCCAAGACAAGCACGTGTCAACGCGCGCGCGCGCGCTCACCAACGTGCACGCGGGTGCGGCGCAGCGACGTTTCCCTGCAAACCCAATGTCGATAACAAAACTAACAACGAGAGAAAATCGTCGCCGCTACTCACCTCACACAGATAACCAGTTTTCGAGTCGTGCTGAGCCGAGGTTTCCGACTGTTTGGGAGGACCGGGGGCATTCCACAGGTGGGTCGGTTTTCGGTGACAACATCCGTCTGGCAGGTCGACCTCTTCGCTCGTCTCTCCGCTGTCGTAGCTGGCTCGACTCGTGCGGCTGAAGACGACCACCCTCCGCCGCAACTTGACCGATTGCCGGACAGTGTCCAGATCAACCTCACTTTCGTCGGACATGCAGTCGGTGCTGTCACTACAGTGACTGCTCCGCCAGCGGTGCATGTTCGTTCAAGTTCGCGGCCCGCCGCTCTTTTTGCTAGCGAATAATACTGGGAATGCGTCGAGACGAACAGACAATTCTTCCAATAGGCTAGCTCTCTTGACTTGAAATATGTCCAACTGCATTTTAAAATGAGTCAAGAGCGAATTACTAAGCGCGGAGGTTAACCGTAAAGCTAGCGGCCGGTTCCAGTTCGCGGCCAGCTGACTGAACCGACCGAAACTTTCTCGCTCCTGGCCTGTCCAATCAGGAAGCGAAAACAAAAACTTCAAGATGTCTCAATGATGATGATTGCAAACCTAACCGTAGCACTCCTTGCGACAAGATTGAACTGCACTCGCGTGTACTCCTTTTTCTCTTTTGTGCATAATTTTTGTTGTACCACCCCATTTCACTCTTACAAACCTTTAGTTAAGCGACAATTATAATTTGTTTTTGCGACTTTGACTGCGATTTAGTTGTGATATGGTGCTATTTACAACATTTTCCGGGTTCCGCGACTTTACCTGTCGTCTAGGGCCTAGAGGGGGCGCTGTTCACAGAAACGGTGGCGGATCTTTGTATGGTTTTCTTCTCGATGTTTCGCTAATAAGAATGTAGCATCTTTTAAATATTTCACGACCACGGTAACTGCGATCTCGCATCCTGCATTTCTGGGTCGAGCTTCGTGTAATAATTTTTTCTGACTCCGTGCTTACCGCCATGAGGATGGCGCACTTGTTCGTCTGCTGTTCCTTACCGATTACGGGTAAGTGTGTGGGGTTTTGTCCGCTGTGCCAGACGATTTGGCACTGCTGAACCTTTCCCGAAAGTTCTGCGGGAAATCAAGACCTCTGTGGAATGTACAAACTTCTCGCCTGACTCGGAATTACGATCACCCGCATGTCGTACACCGCACAGCTCTCGGTGCTTGTTTTAGCACACGATAACGATGTTTCTCTTCAAATCAGCACGATAGGGCCTTGCTCTCAAGGTCTGACGGAACCGATCCTAGACACGCTAGCCTACAGTTGCTCTGTCGCCTTGGAACACTGTATAGATATTTCTATTAGCTTACGATGTATGGATATCAAAGTCTATGCAGTATATGTGGTTAGTAGTCTGTTTCCTTACTTTCTAGCCTCTCTTTCTCTCTCCCCCTTTAACCGCATACCCAACATTTTACTCGTTGCTGTTGTTTTTACCTCGTAAAACAGAAACGACGTCCGACTCAAGTCCCAACCTGTAGAACGAAACACTTAGTCATAGATCGTTCTTCCAAAACCTAAAGCTTAATTATCCGGATGGGTGTCTTTCAATAAATAATTCCCGATTAGTTTCCCGCTCATTTTTCCACTCCCTGTATCGTCAGCATTTTTTCAAAAGTATATCTAAGATGTAAATGTGCAAAATTAATTGCATAGGTCTTGATGTGTAGCATTTAAGTACTCTGTGCTTGTTTTTCTTAAAACTTGATCCATGTATCCCTCCTACCTTGGCTGCCCTACGGCGGCCGATAGTATCAATAAATAAAAAAAAATTATATATACATATAACTACTGACTTCGCGAAGTTATATAACGTTGGCCTGCATTGTATTTTTTCTTCGAGATTTTACCATATTCCTTAACATGCTTAAAAAATTTAAAAAAAATGAAATTAAGTGGTTCTTTAAGTTTGGTTACAATTTTTTTATAGGCAAAAATTAAGTAGAATGGTTATTCTGACAAACCAATGATTTGATGTCGTGAATTCACAGGAGTTCAGGTGGGCTCCACATCAATACTAACATGTGCCGTGCTATAGCCAACCCGTGGTATACTTCGTTTCACCTTAAAGGAACACTGACACTCCCCAAAAAATTTTATTTATTTTTTCCCAGGCAATCTATTATGGTGTCAGAAGACTACCCAATCAATATTTTGCTACAGCATCACATATACTTTTAATAAAGTAAAAAAAAAAAACGCAACTGCTCAAAACTAAAACCAAAACTGGACTGGTGAGGAAGAAGAAATATAGAGGAGGAGAAGGTTACCAAAAATCATGTAACTGTGCAACCCTTTTTTTTTTTTCAATCAATCGTATGCAGCTTTTAGGAAGCCACAAAAAATGGGTATCATAATTTTTGTCTATTTTTAGTATTGAATGTGTGCCTTTTTGATGGCCCACAACTTCGATTATCTTTGGTGGTTGTGTGTAAGGCATAGAAGACGGCACGTGACCACGGAGAAGAGAGTGAGTGCGACTCAAACCGGCCAGCTCTCGGTCGGAGGTTTTCGGGTGAAAAGAAAATGAATTTCAAGCCACAAATTGTGTTCTGGGTAGTTGGGCTCTCATACCATAAAATCCCGAGAGATAGCCCACCTGACATCATGAGCAAATCGGTTGAAAATATGAAGTGTGGTACCTTTTGGTGTACAATCAAGAGAAGTTTAAAAGAATTGCTATTTTTAGGTCGTGTCCCTTCAAAGATTGTTATGTGGCGAGGGGCAAGGAAGCAAATATGACTGTACTTCCCAGTCAGCAACGTCCGCTTTTATCCCGCCATAGCGAAATAGCTGCATTTTCGCCACGCCATCATTGATCCCAACACGACTATTACTAAGAGTGGGATATCTTTCGGTGTTTAAAAAAATACAGCAAATCAAGCCAAAAATAGGGATGGGCTATTTTTCATGGGGGGGGGGAATCTCTCGGGGTTTTACGGTATATCATGTACAAATAAAAACCTTGATGAGCATAAATGCCCTTTCAGTGTCCCTTTAAAGAAAGGGTCATGGAAAGGAAACATATCAGTCTGATCTTCATTTTCTTTTAGTTATTATACCACAAGACGTTTACTGCGAAATATTGCGTCTGCATTTTATAAACCGTGATTAATATCACGTTTTTTGGACTATGAAACGACCATGCGGCAGCCTTGGGCAGCATGAGCAACAAAACATCACCTACGTAAAAAAGTTGACAGATACTCAACTTTATTTACTTTTCAAATAATAAATTGAGGGTGATAAAAACATTTGAGTTATTTATCGGCATTCGTGCATTAGTTATATGCTAATACATCATGTGATTGCAATACAGTTTTGGTTTCAAACACCTCCGGGTTTTCTGTCGTTTGGTAACCATCATATCGATGCTGCTCGTCCCGCCGCAACTTGCATTCATGTCGAATGCGGTTGTTGAACCTGGTTGTAGATTAGAATTACTGAGAATTATATTAAAACATAAAGTAAAGCAATGCAAATTTATAATTCCAAAAGGACTAAAACCCACAACTTCACAAAATTATTAGCAAGGAGGAATGTGTGTGTGTGTGTAACCTCTCGACTATCAGATCTGCTTCGGGCCGTTTATTTTCGCAAGTGCAGTCTTAGGACATAGTTTTCCCACGACCGGCTTTGTGACCAAGAGTTTTGAAAGTTTTTCCTTCATCTTTGTCAGCAGTAACTTGACACGCCACTCCTCAAATATGCAAAACCGATTCATTTCAGCGGAAAACAAACAGCGCAGGGACAAGGACAGAGTAGAAGGCGGTAGACACACACAGCTGCTGACTTACAACTGAGCTTTATTGGCACTGACAACCTGTATAAGCTACAAAATTTGCCCGGCCCAAAAGCCAAGAAAGAAACAACACTAGAGGAGGACTACACGTGTTCCTAGAGTCATCTGCAGGCGCCGTTGTTCTCCGATCTGAGTAGACTCTAGGAACACGTGTAGTGCGTCCTCTAGTGTTGTTTCTTTTGCTTAGCCGGAGCAACTTCGTATGTTATACAGGTTGTCAGTGCCAATAAAGCTCAGTTGTAAGTCAGCGCTGTGTGTCTACCGCCTCTACTCTGTCCTTGTCCCTGCGCTGTTTGTTTTCCGCCAATATAAATGACCAACTAGCCCACTCGTCAACACTACGATTCATTTCACTTATATTTCCAGCCTTACCGTCCTTGTTCTGCGAGCGGACCAGCGAATTTCTGGCTAAAGTGAGAACGTATTCGCCACTTGGTATTTGACGATGGTATCGGAATGCTGCTCAACCGATCGAAGTTGCAAACAATTTCCTCAACCTCTCCGCTGTAGCACAACAGACGGTAGCACAAAAAACAATTGTGTTGGCGGGGCAGTGGGCAGGAGTGGTTTTGCCGCCCACCAGTCCGGCTGACTGCCCATTTCCACTATGCTCAGCCCACCTCTATATTTTGTCTCTGTTGGCTCTGTTGGTCAAGATGATGCTTGCTTTGAAAATACACGACGCCCCAGATTGTCAAGTTTTGCAGATTTGTGTGGCGCTACTCAATTGAACTGCATGATTCCTGTAAACAAAATCACCCCCCACCACCCCCTCAACCTAACACCCTGGAGATTGTCAGATGTCTATACCTCAAAAATGTGTGGGGAGAACACTTGTGTCGGCATACGTCTCGAAGCCTAAAAGCCGACCATGGTGATGTAATACGCGACAATAGACCGCAATGAGGTCGGCCATCTCACAATTATCTGAGCGCATCGGATGTCAGATGTCATCCATTGACTTGCGTGCGTGACGTCATTATGGAGTTGTTGTGGGAGCGATATCTGCTGACACTCTGGCTTTGTCCATCAAGTCTGGTCTACGTCACCATCTTGCACAGACCACAAATATTTTATATTGGTTACCTACAGTGACGTATTTGTAGAGCTGACTGAGCAGCTCCCTGGGAAACCGGAATTATCTTTTTTACGCTAGTAAATGGATCTAGACAATCAAACAAATGAATGTGGCCTGGAGAATGACGGACACATGTTCCAAATAAACATAGAGCTCGGAATTTCGGAAAACGTTTCCACGACCTCCTTATTCCTTTGACGGTTGTCGCCAAAAACGTGTACGGTGATGATTACATATTTGATAGTGATTGCCTAAATGCAAAGTTGCACACAACGTTGTAGGTGTTGCTATTGTTTTGTCTTTGGCGAATTATAGACATTATATTTGCACCATGTTTCGCTTGGCTGGGCTATATATAGTTTTCAGATTAGACGCTCCGCTCACGTGCTGCTCAGTTTGCTTAGCGGTTGCTCTGGCAGGAGTGCCACTGAGAGCACTGGCTTTTTCGATTCAGACTTCTGAAGCTTTTCAGAATGAAATTCAAAGGATGAGAGCTCATCATCCGACGAAGAATCTCTGTAAAGTACCTCCGGTTAGGGAATCTGAAGCCGCCGGAATGTCACGGAAGCGGACGTGCCAAAATGAAACTGAATGGAAGAAAGGTGATAACTTTTTGCCTTCAAGTATCTCCATTTTATCCTTCTAAACTTAAAAGCTTGCAAGCACTGTATGTGCTCCCACTAGATATTTAATGAGAAAAAAACCTGCACATTGACCCATTTTTTACACCATAATTAATGAGAAAAAAAACCTGCACATTGACCCATTCTTTACACCACTAGATAATCAATGAGAAAAAAACCTGCACATTGACCCATTCTTTATACCATTCCTTTGGAAACAAAGCCCAACCACTGAAAAGCATATTTTAGAAAAAAATAACTTAACCGTCAAAGGGTTAAGTCAGTGCGCAGTCAAGGGTTAGAAGACACACTAGCAGAGGCTTACCGACTAACGTTTCAAGGTCACGGCACATTAACCGTGCAGGATTTGTTTAGCCGGTGATAATGTTTGTGCAGAGAGACTGCAAGCTCAATGATGTTGCGCTTTGGGCACAGCGTGACTAGACCGTCGACTCGTAGCATCTGCTGTCCTCTGACTTACGGTGAAATTAAATATAGCACTACTTCTGCATGCCTTTTTAACTGGGACCACTGACTATAGTCGGTGACAGGTCAAGAACGAAGTGGAAGCTCCTCCCACCCCTTTCCCCTTCAGCGGAGCGAACAGTGGAGAGGAGGTCGCCTCGTCTCCAGTGTTCACACTACTAAAGTGGGAAGAGGGAGGAGCTTCCACTTCGTTCTTGACCTGTCACCGACTATAGGTGTTTGACAATTCACTGGGAAGTTCTTTACCGTTTGAGGAGAGAACGGGAGTTTCGAGGACGAGGACTTATAGGGCTAAATTTCAGGAGACAGACACACTGTGTGCTGCCTGCCATAATAAGAGCGGGACACTAGAATACTTGGTCTTAAGGTGCACTGGGGCTCCGCCCTGCCCTCCCTGAAGAGGTAGGAGATTTGGCCAAGGCCCTGGACTTTGCTGGCAACAATGGAAGGACAGAGGAGAAGAGGATTACAATCACAAAGAGGCGATTAGAAGATTGGTGGAAATTATCTAGGGAAAATTGAATGATGCACAACTGACTAGCACAGCTGGGGACAGGTAGAACAGAGGAAAATTGGGACTCCCTTCCACGTGGCTCCAGCCCAAAGTCTCAACCCTGTCCCCCAGTCGGTCCGGTGCAGGTGTAACGCTGACAACCTTTGACCAGAGGGAAATTTAGCGACCCCTCTCGGAAGAGGCAGGGGGGTGATGTTTTTAGTTTTTGCCCGATCCCCCATAGGTCATCGTGGTGATGCAAGCTACCACCTGGCTTAACAGGGCGGGAGAAAACAAATGTTTGTCTTTTTTAGACTTAGGCCAGGTGGTGCAAGCTACCACCCGTTACAAGGGGTATAGCCAGTAACATCCATCCATCCATCCATCCATCCGAAGAAACCTAGCCTGCTGTTGGCATGGAGAATAGAAGGGTAGGAGAGGGCATGACGTCAGCCGCGTAGCCTCCACAAGCCATGCTCCCTTGACGCCTCGCCTCTTCTCATTTTCCTCACTTACTCTCCCCACTTATCACGCCAACATGACCACATCACGTGACCGCAGCTAGCCTTCGTCTAGCTATGGTGTACTAGAATACACCACAGTCCAGCCTTCAATCTGATAAAACCTACCGGACGGAGCCGCGCAAGCCTGCAAGGATCCTCCTACAGTCAACCATCCATCTCGCACGTGACATGTCACGTGCACCAATCGCCAGAGAGATCAGCGGTCACGCTGAGCACAAAATCATTTAAACTTTTTATGACTAGGCTTCACCGATATTGCAACGTGCCCTCTCCTAGTACTTCTAACCTCCTTGGCTGTTGGCCACAGCTTGAGGATTTTTTACCGAAAGTAATATATAGGGGAGAGAAAATGGACTGGTAGGCTGGCTAAATACATGTTTTTCCAATGTCACTGCTTTTAGTTTCACCAAACATTCATCTTTTTGTCATTCTAGTTTTGTCAATGTTTTATTTACAATGGTAGTCATGACCCAAGTAACTAAAATTGAGACTTTTTTATGCTTTCTTTTATCAGTCTGATGGAAATCAAACTTGTTATTGAAAAGTTTTTTTTTTTTTTTAGATGCACCAATAGCATGCAAGTTTTGCAATTTGTAATTATTGATGTCACAATGTAGCCTTGCTCTAACCCTTAGGCATTGAAATTCATTCTGACCAAAAGATGCATATTCCTGTTGTAGTTTTGCTGCACAGGGTGAGTTTGCATTATTTAAGAAATTTCTTTAAATTTTCAAGTGGAAATGCTAAAAGTTTTATTGTGTTAAGGTTCGACATATGTAAGCCGCGCGCAGCTTGCCGAAGTAGGCAAGCGTTGCATGCCTCCCACGCGACCAGGGTTGATCCTGGCACAGAGCCTGTGACATCTGTGTGTTCTAGTAGTTAGCCCCGAGGTTAGAATGTTCTCTAACGAACCGAACCTTCTACGCCGAATGTTCGGGAAGCCCACGCGTGTACAAAAGGCACGCCGAGTCAGTTTTCTGGCACGCCGAGCCAGTTTTCACCCTCAGCGTTCGATCCTGCTGCTTCGCCGCTTCGACGCCCGCGACGCTCTGTTGTTATCTTTTTTTTTCCCCTTTTATTTTTGGGCACAAGTTCGCCCCATTAAACATTTCAGTTTTCTCAGTTATTCCTTTGTTTTGTCACCTCGTCATTCGTGACAATATTGTTACCCAGGGCGCCCTGGTTTCGAGAACAATTCTTGGCATTTTAGAAACATTAGTTTCACTGACATTTTTGATTACTGAATGTTAGTCAAGGTCCTTTTAACTTTGGATTAGCTGTCTTGGAATATTTTGGTAAAGCTATTTTTATTTCGGTGCGATCTGAATTGTGTGGCAACAATCTGTCATTTGATTAGTTCAAACATAACAAGGAAGTTTTACACGGGAAAGAGGGGCTGTTTGAACTTCTATGACATCTTGGCATATTTATATTGCCTGTAAATGTTAACTTCCAGAGACAGCTGTATGCCTCATTGCTAAAACATTGAGGTGGAAGTTTTTGGACAGCATTATTAAGTCAGTTCCTCACAATGTCTATGAGTCTTCTTTAACCCCTGAAACGTTCTTAGTTTCTGGAAATTTCTGATCCTTAACTGCTTAATTTTTGGTTTTATAATAAAATTTGTTGCCTTCAAAATCACATTTATAACCTAAAAAAAGTAAAAAAAAAAAATGCAGTGCTGTTTTTTGTTGGCAGAGCCAGGAACTGAGTCATAAGCGAGCCTGGTTCATCCAAAACGGTTGAGTGCCAAAACGGAATTGACTTTTTGGAGTTGTAATGGGGGAGAGTGGGGTTCGAGCCACCAGCATTTTGCCGCAGAAGTGTCGTGAATACGGGTGGGCCAGGGTGTGTTAATATATTTTAATGAGCCATCCACAGACTCGCCACAAAGCGGCGTAAATGCGGGGGCCCGGGTGGGTTAACACATGACCCAGGAACACACCCACCATCCCCCATTGCACTTCCAAAAGCCCGACCCGCGTGAACCGGGGAAGGCAGACGAGCTATACTCGTCCTGGACGGTTCGGCGATGGCAAAGGAACACAAGGACAGAGTTACTTGCAAGGCTTTTGCTCTCAATATTCAATAACAAGCTGCATGTGCTTCTCTTCATTCTTTTAAGGGAGTGGGGCAGTGTCTGATGTAGAGGATCTTTGAACGTCGGTTTAGAGGAAACTCTTCTTTTCTTCTTTTCATGTGTCGCCATTGGGGCTTTCTGCTGGCAGCGTTCTTTGTCAAGGCATGACGCAGTAGAGAAACAAGCAGAAGTGACTCGAGATGCCGCCGTCTTCGGGAGAGCTATGGGGCTTCACGCTCATGCCCAACACCATAGTCGTGGACTGTCTCATGCCCACGGGAATCATCATACCCCTGGACTGTGCCAGGGATGCTACGCTGGAAAGCATCAAAGGCAAGACGGCTTTTTCACGATGGCATAATTTGCACGCGCGAGAGTTCCGACTAGTCGAGACTACGATTTAATCTTCAGAGTCTGAACCCCAGGTTCAGATTCCTGAACCTCAGATTTGAAGTGTCGACGACTGAATCGGCGGACTCATAAATTCGGTAAATTGAGGGTCCTTTAATGCATCATAATTTTTAATGTATCAGTGACATACAGCCGTTATTGCATTATGAACAATGATGTGACTTACTGTAAAATACCGCAGAAGTGCCCACTTCGTTCAAGCGTCCACTATTAACATTTTTCAAAGTTTGGAATTCTGCAAATTTATGTTAACCGCCCGATTTGACCGGACAAGCGCCCATGTCTAGATTAACCCAGTCTTCAGTAAAAATGGGAAATGAAGAACTTTAACTGAGCAAAACGTAGGCCGTATTATTGACATTTACGATGAAGGAGGTACGGCAAAGCAACCGCCGATGGCCTGCTCTTCTGGCTATCCGAAGATGGTGCGAAGTGTGGCGGCACAGGCCCCCAGCTGCGGACCTATGCAAAGAGGTGCGACTTATACAAAGATGTGACTTATATGTTAACTTTTTTGTGCAAACAGCCGTCTTTAGGGGTGCAAGTTAGGCAGTGGTGTGGCTTATGGACCGGGAAATACAGTGGTTATTTTCTGGGATGTCGGAGCCCGTGTGAAATTAAGTTAGTTACGTTGCAAACCGTAAAGCATTTGTCGTGACTTTTTTTTTGTTTTGTTTCCAGATAACCTTTGGGACATTGCCCAGAAGTACCCGCTGTTCAACAGGCTTGGGGATCCCTCGTCCTACATTTTTGTGTCCATCACACGTGACGCGGAGAAGGAAGAGTTCTACGACGAGTCTCGGAGGCTCTGCGATCTCCACCTCTTCCACCCTTTGCTGAAGATAGTTGAGCCTAAGGGAAACACAGAAGAGAGAAGCTCAACTCCGAAATCAGTAAGACTCCCTGCTTGCTGAGTCTTCTTTCCGGGCTACAATCATTGGGCTATGTGGTTTTGTTCGGCACATTCAAGAGCAATATGCATTTCTGACAAGGTCACCCAGAAGGTGTTTAAAAAAGCTCCGTATGGGGGCCACCCATTGTTATAGGCTAAAAGTCACTGCAAACTGCTGAAATGTGGTGTTTTTCTTTTTTCTTTTTATTGTTTATTTTATAATTATACAGTCTAGTACTGGGCGGTCCACACATGCTGTCAAAACCGATGTTTAGCGGTAAAGTAGCACTTAGGCAAAACACTACCGTTTTTCAATAAGTAACGTGGGCACGTGACCATTTGTACTACATGTCTACATGCATGCAGTATGAGTTAGTATTCTCTTTCAGGCAAAACCTAGTGGTGTTCTCTTAGCTGAATTTAAATGTAAAGGCACCACTGTGGAGCCAACTTATGGGCAGTTTGGTTTTGGAAGTCAAAAGTGCAAGGTAGGACCCACTCAGAAACGACTCGTTTTATGTACCAAAATTTGTGCAAGTTCAGGTCTTTGCCAACAAATGTCATTTGGTCGCAAACAAAACGAGGGGGACAAGAAGCATGGTGGGATAACCATGGCACAAAAATGACACCAAATCAAACAAACAAACAAACAACAAAATAAAAAAACAAAGCTTTTTTTTTCCTTTTTAAAGTAATTTGTTGTTACAAGAATGCAATCGTTTAAAAGCAGTAGTTGTGTGCATACATTTTTTTTTTTTGTTACTAACTGTTGCCTTGGTCCCTGGTCAAGGACTGGCCGTCGGAGGCTGCGTGCACGAGTTTGACAACATGAAGGACACGGAGGTGATCGACTTCCGGCGGAACATCCTCGGGGTGTGCAAGGAGGCGGTGGACAAGAGGGACTCTGGCAGCGAGGAGTGCCGGGCCTCTTACGTCTACCCGCCCGAAATCGAGAGCTCGCACGAGCTGCCCTCCAACCTGGAACGCAAGCTGGACAAAGGTGGGTGCCTCTGCCCTCTTACCTTTTCATTGGGGTACCTGATTGTGCTAACTCTTTCCTCACTGTGGAAAAAAAATGCCTGCTTTGTGTGACTTGTTGTTACATTAGTTTTCTAGGAAAACTATAAAGTTTACAATATGATGACATACAACGGAACAAAGCTATATAAATATACTTCTGAAGAATGCAAACGTCGAAGCGGAGACTCAAAATCTATTGCTGTATCTAATTTATCCGACGCAATCACTTATTGGTCTAAACCGGGTAAGGATATGGCTATATACTGTAAACAACTTAATTTTCGCGGGCTCAAATTTTCGCGAATCGGGCCAAAACTGAAAATTTGAAATTATTCGCGGGTTCTAATTTTCGCGAATCAAGTGTAGCTTCCGTAGCGTTCACATATTGCACGAATCGTTCGCAGGGCGTATTTTTCGCGTTTGTAGGCGATTCGCGAAATTCGCAAAAATCAGCTAGGTCCTCGTGAAAATTTAGTCGTTTACAGTATCTCAAAAGGAAAAGAAAAGTGCCCCAAAATATTTGCTACATATGTGGTGTTTTTCACAACGAAAAGCTCCGCAAAAAATAGCGTTCTAGTTCAAGAAGATTCTGGGCTACCAAAAATCGAGTCAACCCTTCATTATTGACATGCCATGGGCTAATCAGTTTATTAATATGCCGAAGCACAAGTCATCAAAACTGAAATACGACAATCTGGCTTCATTGTCGGACCCACCGCTGCTGTCAGAGTCCAAAAAATCGAAGGAGGATTTGCGAGAATAGCTGCACTTGCGAGCGCGCACCGGACCCATGGGGGCGGCCATGGCTGAGCAACGACAATGTGCCGTTGGTTTTGTGCTTGTCTCAAGAATTGCTGCCTTATAAAAGAGAGAGAGAGAGAGAAACAGGCCTTTGTGCCCATTGATCACGGGTAAACAACGTCCCAGAGGGCGCTGTCAGTAAAGAGTTAAGTAATTGTGCGATAATCTTGGGTTCATCCTTTGCCAAGTCATAGGGGTACCCTTGTGGAAGAATGCAATGCACACGGCCCGAATTACAAGGTCTGGAGAGTCGGGGGACGTCTCTTCAGTGGCCCCTCGCTTCCTTCCAGGGCTGGTGATGGTGTGCGTGTGGGTGCTGTCGGACAGCGGGGAGAAGCAGAAGCACACCCTGGAGGTGGACAAGGACACCCGGCCGGAGAACGTGATCAAGGAGGCGATCCTGAAGAAGCTCAAGTGCAGCCGCATGCCCAAGGAGGAGCAGCTGGCCAAGGCCCAGGAGTACCAGAAGCATTACCTCCTCAAGGTGTGCGGGGTCAACCAGTACCTGCTCAAGACCTACCCACTCTGCCGCTACAAGGTGGGCACCCTTCGGCCATTCTCACTTGCTCGGCTCTGCAGTTGAGGGATGGGACGGTTTTGCTCTCCTGGTAACAACGGTGCTACGGGTTGGAAGAGGCTGGGCCACGGTATTCCTTAGAACATTTGCGGCTCCTTTAATAAAAAGCTTGGGCTTTGCTTGAGTATGGCCCTGGGATGGGTGAAAGGATCTATGGTTATAATAGATCCCAGGTAGAGTATGGAGAAGTGTTCTGCCAGAGACACATATGTTGTACTGGCAACAGGAGATTTAGTCACTTTGTGTCAGAATTATCGTGACATTGCCCTAGAATGGCTGGATAAGTGGATGATGTCAGTTCAAGTATTTTATTAATTTCTTGATAAAAGAAAAACCTTCAGGTTAACTGCTGTAAATTCTTTTCATGGTTTTGTCATAAAAAATTGTGGCTTACAAAACAAAAGTGCTGGATGATGCTGATTACACTCACTCCTAAATAGAAAGTGAACATCACGAGATCGTCTCATAATTACACTACCTAAGAACTTGTACGACAGGAATGGTTGCCGATGCTTATAAAAGGAGGTCCACGGCTTCAAAGCTTTTACAGCCTTGCTATCATGGTTTGTGGATTGTAGACTGTAAGGAATGCACACTTCCTGACACTGTCAGCACAAACAAGCCATTGCCAGATTTTTGTATTTTTCTCTCAACGTTAAAGGACTGTCATCAAAACAACTAATATAGTGGCGGAAAGCATTCAGTTGGGTTACTAACCTGAGTGCTAAACTTTGATGCCTGCCACCACCCTTTCAAGGTGAAATGCGAAAAAGTGCTAGAAGTCGCGTTCTTGTTAACGGTGTTGCACACTCACGTCACCCCCACTCGCCGCCATCCGGCCCTCTTGCAGTACATCCGGACCTGCATAGCCAAGGGCGACATTCCCCAGTTGATGCTAATGCTGAAGGACGCGGTGTACAAGGCCATCCCTCCATCGCACTACATCACGCCCTCCTACATGCGCCGCAACCCGTCCACCTCCTCCACCCAGTCCACCATGCCCCTCTTTCGGGTGGACGAGGTGTTCCAGGTCAAGATTCTCGGCGCCTCTTACGTCAACGTCAAGGACGTCGATAAGGTGAGGCCCGAGCTGTCTTTGGACCAGCTACGGTTCTTTGAAAGCGAAAAGAAACGTGGGCAAGCTGTTGAACAAACCCTATACGTACTGACAAACCCGAGACTGGGAACAAATAAAAAGAACGGACATAACTCGCACTACCCTTTCAAAAATCAGCAGAACCCATCATTTGGGAATGATTATCTACGTTAATGCGAATAGCATCAAACGGTGTGGAGTTATGCGCGTTCGTCAGGTAGCCGGCACACTCTAGATACGCCAGCCCACTCTTGAGGCGATTCTAAATTTGTTGACACTTTCACAGCCCTGCGCACGATCTCCGCAGCCCAGCACGTGCGTTTGTGTCACTTATGAAGGCGAGCAAAGCACGCGCCATACGCACAAACACTCAAAATGGTACCGACCAGACTTTCTGGCGTCTCAGCTAGTCTCAACCAACGGTACTCTAAACGGTTGTTTATATCTTTACCATAGGACGCGCTTTACAGCGCTGTCACAGCTACCGGTGCGCGCGCGTTCCATGCACGAGGGCTCATTGCGCTCTCGTGAGGCTGAGCACGGCCGCTACATCACCCTCTCCCGAGCGCGGGAGAGGGTGAGCTAGCGGCCGTGCTCAGCCTCACGAGAGCGGAATGAGCCCTCGTGCATGGAACGCGCGCGCACCGGCTAGCTGTGACAGCGCTGTAAGCGCGTCTATGGTAAGATATAAACAACCGTTTAGAATGCGTTGAATGACTGCCTTCATAGCTCTGTGGTTAGCGCGTCTGCCTGCTGATCAAAGGGTCAACGGTTCGAATCCCAGCCGGCGCCGGTCTTTTTTATTTATTTATCGACCCGCGGCGTAAGAGGTTAGATAGCCAGATAGATACATAGACGAAAAGTGCGTGAAGTAGCCAAAGAATGCTATTCGCATTAAAAATGCTGCTACCAATCTTATTTCACGTCATCGGATCTGTACCTTCATCCATCCTCCCCGAAGGTTACCAAACCTCCTCGCAAAAAGATAACCAGGAACGCAAGAAACAGACATCCAACTGGCCCGGTGTGATCACAAATCACAAGCACGATCAACAAAGGAATGGGCCCTCACTACACTGACCTTCACTGAACCCCTTTAGTCAGCTCCAGAAACGTCCTCATATATCTTTCCAATGATAAGAATTCTTGACGCTAGAAATCAGTACCATAAAATCCCGTAAGAGCACCCTCCCCCGAGAGATCGCCCATCCCGTCTTTCTGGCAAAATCTCTATAACATAAACATTTCGAAACATCTCCCACCCCCTATTCCTGTCGGCTATCACGCGATGTCCAACGTGAATCACATCAATCGCGGGATCTGCGTTACCGGTACATGTGACAAGGGGTTCAGCGGGTTCAGATTTTTTTGTCCGCGATCTGCGCGTGCAATATTGGTTCGTGTGACACATGAGTTGATCCTGCGTGTTTATTGTATCGTGAAATGCGAGTCTGCTGTATCCACAATTTGCGGTACTGGTTCCCATGACATGCGAGTTCGCAGCGATTCCTGCATTTCCTTCGCACCGTGTAAAGCGAATCTGCTGCGTCTGCAATCCGTGATATCTTTTATTGTGACACAGGAGTTTGTAGTGAATTCCCGCATGTTTATCCCATCGTAAAACACAAATTTGCCGTGTCTGCAATTGACGGTATGAGTTCCATTTCGTGTAGCTTGTAGCGGATGGCCCAATGTTCTATCACTTCTTTTTTATAAAGTTTTGCTGTCCTATCTTCAAAACCCCATGTTTTTCACCATTTATCTCTTCATTTTGGGTCGGCGTCCTGACGAGATTTTATGGTAGCTATGTTGTGAGACGGTGTGTGATTGTCCATTTTTTATCATTTGTTTCCATTCTCGGCCTTATCATTACAGTGTATGATTCTTTGCACTCGGTTGTGTTCACGGTTTGGTCTAATTTCAAAGTTTCTCATACATGGCTTACAGTGACGCCACATCTGTGACCATTGTGGGGTGGCCTTGCTGTGGAATGCATTTCTTTTTTAGCACACGCCTTGCAGCACTAGATTTTTTTTTTTCTCGGCAAGAATAAGTAGGAATGACCACCAACACGATACGATGACGTCAAGTGCAAGCCATGTATAGGAGTCCGGTCTTTCCTTCAGGTCCAAACTTGCCTGTTTCAGCTGCTCCCTACTAGCGTTCCAGCGTGTTAGGCATGTCATAGTAGTGTTTTAGTGTTTTGAGTGTTGGCTCAAATAATTAAACAATGTCCAGTTTTTTAGTTTTTTTTTTAGTTTTATAATCAAATTATGTAATGTCTAGATTTTTTTTTCAGTCAATGTTTGTATGGACTTGCCAGTTAGCTCTTCCAAGTGCAGTTTCTCCCTTAGCACAGGTGTGCTGTTGGGAAGAAACTTCCATCACTCAAATTTAGTACAGAACAGCGAGGCTCATGCAGTTTGCACTACCTCTGCAAGCTGTTGGAGCATAATGAGTCACGCACGCTTCATTCCCCTCGCCCCCCAAACTTACTAAAGTAACCATTCTTAAATCTTGGCCCTAGGAGGCTCTGGATTCAATTAGTGATCTGTTTAGTCTAACTTAATTACTAAATCTATGCAGTGCCTTATTAAGGTTGAATTAACTCCTGAGATTGAAAATACACTATTTCGACCAAATGGTAATGGTTGGGAAGCGGCGTTTATTTCGTTTAACGATTCGGCAAGCTTGGGGGAGGGGGTTCAAACATGAGAGGTACAGTCGCCGCGGGAGTTAATAGCTCCGCGCGAGCGCGCGTTTATTTCCGAGGGGCGCTTGACTGGTGGCTTGCGATAGAACTAGAGATGACGTTAGGGCGAGTCCATGCGGAGTAGACAGGGGAAGCCGCTCAATTCAAGGGAACCGTTGTTATCATCTGCCTGCGGGTATACTTTGTTTCAGCTACGGTCCGAGCGCGGCCGATGTCATGAGCCGAAGGGCCAATCAAACAGCGCAAAAAGCGCAACGTCATGGCTTGCTCTCTGTAGTTGATAGGACCAGCCGGTATTCGCCGTCTCTCTGTGCGTGCTCCCCCGCCGGCTAGTTTTATCAAGCGCAGAGAGCACGCCATGACGTTGTGCCTCTTTCGCTGTTTGATTGGCACTTCGGCTCATAACATCGGCTGCGCTCGGACCTAAGGTGAAACGAAGTATAGCGTAGTTCGAATGAAAATGGGAGATGATTCTGCAGAAGTTAGAAAATGCGACGACGTGTTTTCTTCTCTCTTTCTAAGCAGCATCTCATTCATGCTCGGCGATCTTGACTTCTGCAGAGTCATCTCCCCTTTTGATTCGAACTACGCTCACCTGCCTCCGCCGATGATAACAACGGTTCCCATTGAGACGGCTTCCCCCGTCCACTCCGCATGGACTCGCCCTGACGTCATCTCTAGTTTTATCGCAAGCCACCAGTCAAGCGCCCCACGGAAAAAACGCGCGCTGCGCGTGAGCAACAACTCCGCGACGACTGTACATAATCAATAAAAAAATCTTTTTATACACCTGTATAAGCAAAATAAAAAGAACACGGTATATTATGTGGCTCAGTCAACACAAAACAACAAAATCACCCAAGTAAAAACAAAAGAAAAACATTATTGTTTGCAGAAGCGTAGGAAATGCAGACACATCTGAAAATAATTGATAATTGCCAAGTTGAGCGAAAGTAAATTAGTAGTATACAGACTCAAGCATTGGCATCGCATGTGCACAGAAAATCGTAGAACGAAAGTTTACGTGCGTGACACACTAGAAGAGTCCAGATAACAAGTCGGAAAGATACTTTCTGGCATAAAAATACACTGCAGGAATATGTCGCTATTCCGAAAAGCTGTAGGAGGTAATCCATTCCATTCATAATTGTTGTAGAACCAGACCGGTTCCCACACTTGCAACTGCTTACAACAGTGTGGCTTAAAAGGCAGTGACTATTTCGACGTCCACCGTCAAAATATTTCTGAAATTATTTCGACATCTGTGACGTCACTTCTGTAAAACATCATAATAGGGCTCTATTATTTCGACGTCCTCCTCAACTCAGCGGCAGCCGTCGCAGTGGTAGCCGTTTTGAAGTTTTGTTCTGTTTAGTCTCTGATGGTGTTGTCGGTGTTGGCACTTTGACCGGATTCATGTGTTGCGTGCTAGAGAAGTTTCGGTCCTAGTTGGCAGTGTGTGGGACTGGCTCGACAGTTGATCCTTTCGGACATGACACGTCCGGTGGCGATAATGCTGAGCGTTCTGAGCTCGCACCTCGGCACACGTATCACTTAAAATTTTTAATCTACAACTGAGGTGAGCTGGATATCCCTCTGTCTTACCTACACGTAACAAATGTAAGTGCGTACACTACATAACAATGAGAAATTTGGCACGCATTTTGTGCCTTTATATTGTGCGAGCGCGTCTTTGTATGGTTGCAGTCTCGCTTTGCATCTGGCTCCCCGCCCTGTTTTTAACTGAGTTTCGACAGTTCGTTGTTTAGTTTAGATTTTCTGTTTCGTCCGTGTATAACGAGCGCGTTAACCACGAAACGATCGGGATGTTAAATAAAAGGTTATGAATGCAAACATTGCCTCGTTGCTGTTTCTTGATTGGTGCAAACGAATGAAGGTTCTAGCGCGGTTGTACGAGATACACGCATTTTTCAATTAACTTCAAATTTTGTGACATGGCATTCAGCTCCTTTGTTTATATAAATCGCGTGAAATAAATCATAAAAAGCAGCGGTGCCGCATTCTGTAATGTTTGGCACAACCAAGCAAACGTTACGTGTGGCCTGATAGCCAATGTACTCTAAGAAGATTTTTTTATTTTTTTCCAGATGATTTATAAGGTTATAAAAAAAGCAGTCGACTGCATAACATTTGTTTTCAGAAAATGCGTGTTGAACCACGACGCTGTCTGCAAGCAAGGTGATATTTTTTTGACCACCACCTTCGATTGCTTTCCAGTCCTGACGCCGAAGCTCCAAAGTTCTAAGTTGGAGACATCAAACTACTTACAAAAATATTTTGACTGGGGACGTCAAAATGTGTTATAAAATATTTTCACGTCTTCAGGAAGTGGCGTCATGGATGTCAAAATAATATTCAAAATTATTTTGGAAGTGGACGTTGAAATAGTCACTACCGGCTTAAAACCTCTTAAAATCTCTTGCTGCGAGCGAACAAACACAATGGTGCCATCTATATGGTAGCTGTGGAACACTTGGCATTTCCGTATATTTTCTGTTTTTTTTTTTGTACTCATCATTTTGCCTTTATTGGCTCAGAAAACCTCCGACAATGTTATGGGTTATCATTTCTCATAGATTCTGCATATCTTTGATCTTGCAAATCCCGCAAAATCTTCGCTCTGGTAAAATGCAGTTCCAAAGTCGCCTCACCTCTCGTTGTAGAAGGTCACAAAAACTCGGTCGTAGCAAACTCAAGTGCACAAAGGGCCTTAAAGGTCGACGAGCAGCCGGAAAGGTGGAAACTTCCCTCAATTTCTCCTTTCCATTCGAGAAGGAGGGAGACTCCTTTCTGCGGAGAGTAGCTCAGAGACCTGCTCCCGTGGGGAGAGGAGGGAGAAGAGTGCCGGTTTTCTTCCCGGCAAGAGACAATTCCGTGGGTCGGCCTTTAACAAAACTTTGTCTTCCCCGTTGCCCAGATCTACGTCCGCACGGGCATCTACCACGGGACGAGTCCCTGTGTCCCTTTCGGGACACCCAGCACGTGGCCCACTCGAACCCCAAGTGGGACGAACAGCTGGAGTTCGACATGTACATTCCGGACATCCCCCGCTCGGCTCGGCTCTGCGTGTCCATCTGCGCGGTCTCCCAGCGCAAGAAGAGGGAGGTGAGCGTCTCCCGCTTCCTCTCCCCTACAATTTAGCGACCGATACGTTTCACGGTATTTACGGTCGCGTCTCGTCGATGCAAGCACCTCTGTTCCTTGAGTCTTGAGAGTTTTTTACCATGACTGTATTGACGGCTGCAAACTACTATTTGCTTTGCTTCGGAATTATTCACTTCAAAATTCTTCGTACAAAGGAACTATTTGCAAATACCTAGTTACGAGCCATCACAGCCGATCCAGCGCTATGAACGTGTCGCGTGACCATGCACCCCACGCGTCGCCAGAATTCTCCCAAAGGTCGCGTTAGCTCCGCGCGGCACCGGACTGGCTCTGATGGCTCGTGGCGTCCTTTGCGATCTGTCATAAGGTGAAACGAAGTGTAGAACGCGCGAGGGCGTCGCCCTTGGAAACATCGCAGGAGCGCTGTGCCATAGCGTGGGGCAACATCAGCTTGTTCGACTACAAGAGCGTGCTGTTGAGTGGGCGCATGAACCTGCACCTGTGGCCCGTGCCCAAGGGCATGGACAGAGCTGCTCAACTCCCTTGGCATCACGGGCTCCAACCCCAACCGGGAGGCCCCCTGCCTGGTCATCGAGTTTGACCGCTTCCCAGGACAGGTCACCTTCCCCACCATGGAGCAGATCGAGGAGTACGCCACCTTCATCGCCCAGATAAAGCCCTCGGGGACGAGGTACGGCGCCTCTTTCCGTTTGCGGAGATTGTTTTTGTATGTCTCTTCCAGACTGTAGTCTGTGCAGTGTCAAATTTTGGCCGAATATAAAAGGTTTTTCATACGTAGTCCACACCTGGTGCATAGTTCATACATAAAAATATTCCTATACATAGCACACCTAGAAAAATGCCTGCTCTGTTGAAGTGCACAAAAGGAGCTTGTATCGTACACAAATCACCGTTAAGACAACCTGTCATTCACAACGTCTGTCATGTCTCGTCAGAATGAACTTTGTCGAAAGACAAATCGTCATAAAATTTGGGCCTGTTAATAGTTCACACCACATAAAATTTAAACTTTTAAACATGTACATATTCTGTGGGCTAGAATTTGGAAAATATAGTAAATTTTTTCTAGTTCTAGTTCCATAAATTCTATGCATTTAGAGTACCTCTAGGATATACCAAAGATACCATCAGTTCTTTTTTCTTTTACGGTGCTTTTCTTTTACTTTTTTGACGAGGTGTGAGCTCTGCTTAGAGGCGTTTGAGTGGATGGTTTGTGCACCCGCTCTTGCAGGACCCCAGTTCCTGGTCGGAGAACGACAAAGAGCTGGTGCAGGAGATCATCAGGCGGGACCCCCTGTCCGAGATCTCGGAGCAGGAGAAGATGCTGCTGTGGAAGATGCGCTACTACTGCTGCAGCGTGCCAGACTCACTCCCCAAGCTCCTAGACGCCCACAAGTGGAACAGCCGCGATCACGTCGCACAGGCAAGGAATTTCGTTTTTCACTTCTCTAGGGGATTTTTAATGCGAATAGCATTCTTTGGATACTTCACGCACTTTTCGTCTATCTATGTATCTATCTGGCTATCTAACCTCTTACGCCGCGGGTCGATAAATAAATAAAAAAGACCGGCGCCAGCTGGGATTCGAACCGTTGACCCTTTGATCAGCAGGCAGACGCGCTAACCACAGAGCTATGAAGGCAGTCATTCAACGCACTCTAAACGGTTGTTTATATCTTTACCATAGGACGCGCTTACAGCGCTGTCACAGCTACCGGTGCGCGCGCGTTCCATGCACGAGGGCTCATTCCGCTCTCGTGAGGCTGAGCACGGCCGCTACATCACCCCTCTCCCGAGCGCGGGAGAGGGTGAGCTAACTCCGTGCATGGAACGCGCGCGCACCGGTAGCTGTGACAGCGCTGTAAAGCGCGTCCTATGGTAAAGATATAAACAACCGTTTAGAGTACCCGTTGGTTGAGACTAGCTGAGACGCCAGAAAGTCTGGTCGGTACCATTTTGAGTGTTTGTGCGTATGGCGCGTGCTTTGCTCGCCTTCCTAGTGACACAAACGCACGTGCTGGGCTGCGGAGATCGTGCGCAGGGCTGTGAAAGTGTCAACAAATTTAGAATCGCCTCAAGAGTGGGCTGGCGTATCTAGAGTGTGCCGGCCACCTGACGAACGCGCATAACTCCGCACCGTTTGATGCTATTCGCATTAACGTAGATAATCATTCCCAAAGGATGGGTTCTGCTGACTTTTTTCTGATACTTTTTTAGAGCGCAGCTCTTAGGCGTCCGTTTCCCGGCTTGAGCGGCGTCGGCGTAATTGCGCGGTGCATGTTGGGACATGCACCGCGCAAGCCTCCCCCCCGAACGGTGCATGTTGGAACATGCACCGCGCGAGCCCCCCCCCCCGAGGTCATGTGACCTCCCCCCTGAGGTCTTGTGACCCCCCCCCCCTCGGACGATATTAAAGGATGAGGGGAGGGAGGAGGAGGGGTATACTCTCCCCTGAGTACCCTTCCCTCCTCCTCCTCAAGAGCTGCGCTCCAATTCGGCGTTACAGGGAGTTATAAACGGCTTTCATTTCTTTTTCTTTGTTTCTTTTCTTTCTATCTTAGTGAGAGTCAGTTCAGCTACCCTCCCAGAAGGATTCCTTTTCCTCGTGACACCTCCCTATCTCTTTCTCGAAATGGCACAGCACTTGTGCATTTCTCCTATGCAAGCTACTCTTCGTTTGTTTGTTCTTTTTTCTCCTAAAGTTTATAGTAGACTCTTAGGTGTTTCAGGGGCAATGCTTGGTGTTCTCTTGGCGAACATTGTCAAATGTGTGCAAGATACAATAGGTTAGGCTGAGGGGGTGTATTCTGGGATGCGCAGATTTAGGTTAAGGCAGTATAATACAAACTTTTGCGTTTGTTGTAAAATACAAACTTCTGCGTGTTCTGCGTATCAGATTTTAGAGCGCAGCTCTTAGGTGCCCGTTTCCGGGTTGAGCGGCGTCTCCGTCAGCGTATCCGCACTAAATTTAGAGGGAAAATTAACGTCATGTGACCTCAACACCAATTCAATTCCCGCTACGTGACTCAACACCATTCAATTCCGTGCTAAATTTAGCGGGAAATTCAGTTTCTCTGCTAGATTTAGCAGACAAGTTCAGTTTCTCCGCTAGATTTAGCGGGAAAATGGATGTCACGTGACCTCAACACCAATTCAGTTCCCCGCTAAATTTAGCGAGGAATTGAATTGGTGTTGAGATCACGTGACGTCAATTTTCCCGCTAAATCTAGGCGGAGAAACTGAATTTGTTCATAGGTGACGTGACATCAAATCGTGACGTCATTTTCCCCGCTAAATTTAGCGGGGAAACTGAATTGAGGAGGAGGAGGAGGAGGAGAAGACGAGGAGGAGAGGGTGCGGAGGAGGAGGGGCATACCCCTGCCCCTCTGTACCCTCCCCCTCCTCCTCCAGATCAAGAGGTGCGCTCGAATTTCGCATTACAGAGATTTGTAAACGTCTTTAATTTTTTTAAATATAGTTTTAGCTTTATGTTTACAATTTTCTAGAAAGTGGGATTACACATCTGCGTTACTTTGGGTCATACTACTAAGGTATCTTGAACTTCCTTATGTATAAAGTTATCCACAATATAAGACGGTCTGTTGAGTAAAAGTAAAGGTTGGCACTTTCCAAACAATGGCGTATCACCCACAGTTTTCTGAGCTTTGTTGGAGGCACTCGTGTCAGTTACCTTTACTTATTAGTGCATGGTTTTTGCAGTGCAGCTCGAGCTTTTGACAATTAAAGCGACGTAGCCAGAGGATTGCCTCTAGCAGTCTTGCAGTTTCACGGCCATTTTGATAGCAAGATGGTCATAAGGCTAAGGAATATAGTCATAGAAAAAAAAAGATGTTTTCTGCTTGCTCAAGTATATTCTGTCTAGAATTAGTTCACCCCTCATCTTGCTAGGACTCTAGGGGGACCCCTAGTACCCTGTTTAAAGTACACGCTTACCCAGACATTTCCCATTTTCTTTGAGGCATCACTTAACATCGAGCATGTTGTCTGGAGGAGAGGTTGGTGCTCCCAAACATCTCTTAATTAAGAGAAATCGTCTGGCTTAGATATTTCGTTAAATGCGTTGAAGCTGCAGTAGCACTAATACTCGGTTCCTACCTCACTATGCAGCTCTCATTCCTACACAGCAGAGGGGGCAGGGGGGAGAAAAAAGGGGGGGAGGGGGGAGTGAGTGAGCGATGCATACCGCTTAATGGGGCAGTGCAACTATTTTCGGACTTTGGCCAATTACCTGCGGGAATTAATCTGTGTCACCTGTAGAACGAGGAAAAGGAAACAACTTTTTGCTTGCGCGTGCTTAATTTTAAAAATTTAAACAAATCAAAGTTCAAAGTGCAACTCAGCTCTCACGCCGTCTTTTAGGTGACGTCATTTGGAGAACACCTTGTTTCCCATGGTGTTCTGTCTTCAGAGTCCCCAGCCGCTCCCTCTGCGATTATCGACTTTTCAAGGATTAGCATCGCCGAATGTCGCAGCAAGCGATTGAGAGAAAAGACGGTTCGCCACGAGGCCGATGGCGAGCGTGGTAGCGGAGGGGGACAGGTTTTTGTTGACTTCCGCACATACTCCAGTTACGTGACATCGTAGTTCCCGCAACCGCCGCACGCAGCTGCAGGTCGGCAAATAATTCGTTTCTTTTTGCGATTATGCAGCGGCCTAGCAGTTTTTCAAGGGAAGATGGCACATTCTTTATCACTCATGCCTAGATAAAGAATATAAAAAATACAAGCTGCAAATTCTTTCCGCAATAAAATCGTTGCACTGCCCCTTTAAGTAACGCCTTCCCTCAAGCCGCGCAGCACAACGTCATTGGAGTACTAACGCGGTGCTATGACAACAAATCGACAGCTGCACTTGATTTATGACACTCCCTCCATTGGCTTTGCTATGGCTAAACCAATACCAACATGATTACCGTATTTACTCGCAGAATGAACGCACTTTTTTCCCGAAAAATCGAGGCAAAGTTGGGGGGTGCGTTCATTACGCGAGGTAAAATTTTTGCGTCCGTATTTACTCGCAATGAACGAACCTTTTATCCCGCAAAAATCGATGTAACTTCTTATCTTATCTCTTTGCGGGCGGCGCGGCGACTCCAAAGGCAAACTGCGATGCGCAAAATAAAAAAGCCCCTCTCTATGTTTTTTTTCTTGCTTCGATTTTTTTTCCGCAAGTTGTTTTGTTTGCTTACGCTGCCCATGCTTTCGCGACCTCGCTGCACCAGGGTAGAAAAGTGTGTTCATTTCGAGGGCTTCTCGCTTCTCTTTCCAAAGTGCGAGGAGGAGGCGAGGGCAGGATCTTCATTATGTGCGCTTTGCTTGGGCGAGGGCTTCTCTGCTTTTCTTTCTTATCTCCTTGCGCGCGGCGCGCGACCCTGAAACCAAACTGCGTCGTGCGAAAAAAGAAAAAAAAAGCTCCTCTTTATGTTTTTTTCTTTTCTCTTAATTCCGTGGATTTTTTTCTTGCCGTCTTTCGCAAGTTGTTTCGCTTTGCTTAGGCGAGGGCTTCACCGCTTCTCTTTCCTATCTTCTTGCGCGCGGCGCGCGACCACGGAACCAAACTGCGCTGTAAAAAAAAAAAAAAAAAAATCTTTTTTTTGGTTTTGTAGATTTTTTTTTTGCCGCTTTTCGCAAGTTCTTTTGTTTCGCTTTGCTGAGGCGAGGGCTTCTCCGCTTCGCGCTGTACCTCCCGCCCCCCCCCCCCAAAAAAAAAAAAATCTTTTTATGCTTTTTTTTTGCTTCCGTTGGATATTTTTTTATTTTTTTAACGCCTTTTACAAGGCGTTTTGTTCGCTCACGCTGTCCATGCATTCGCGACTTCGCTGCACCAGGATAGAAAAGTGCGTTCATTTCGCGCGTGTGGAGGGAGGGGGTCAAAATTTTGACGTCCGAGTTAGGGGTGCGTTTATGACGCGAGTGAAAAAAAAAGTCAAAATTTTGAGAGCCGACTTGGGGGGTGCGTTTATTACACGAGTGCGTTCATTGTGCGAGTAAATACGGTAAACATGGTTTGTGCACGGTTCCGATACAAAGCTGTCGCTTTCAAACGGGAGATAATGGCAATGCATATCTGAAATCACAACATAGAAGCCGTATGTCTGTCCAGTAACTCGTAGGTCATTGTTCCAACAACATAGGCATTACTCTGTTCACTCTTCTTACATGCGGCCCCGGCAACAGATACGTAACCTGTCCCGAACTGCTACCGCAGCAGTTGACGCGCTCTCTTTCCCCCGCGCAGCTCTACAAGCTGCTCAAGTCCTGGCAGCAGGTCTCCCCAGAGACGGCGCTTGAGCTGCTGGACTGCAAGTATGCCGACATGTTTGTACGGAAGTATGCTGTGGCCTGGCTGGACGTGTCCCTCTCGGACGAGCTTCTCTCCCAGTACCTCCTGCAGCTCGTGCAGGTGAGCACGTTGGTCGGGAACACCTTGCCTCGTTGAAAAGCCTTGGGCTGTCGCACGTGTTCCCAATCACGTCTAACTAGAGGAGAGGTGCATACCCTTGTTTTCTTGTTAAGTCAATTTCTGAGCGCACTCGGGAGGTAAGTTTCAACACGGATACTGCCTGCATGTATGGTAGTTGGAGTGTTGTATGTGGGACGGAATTTGAGTTATAAACATGTCCTGTACTGGACATGTGCTATTTCGGTGCGTGATCAGCTTGTCCATCGGAAGGGGTTTGAGTTCTGGAGTTGCTTCAGTTAGTAGGTGTTAAAGAAGAAACTACATTCACAAATACTTTGTACCTGAACAGAAATCAGCAGAGATAACTTTATGCATGAGGTACATATTTCATAATGAAGTAAACATTTTCATATGTGTACCTGCAGGAAACAGACGAGCCCTCAAGTAGGCAGCAAAATAGCAAATCTGACCGTGCTGTAACTTGCATGATGTTTAGTGACTAGTCTTGCCTCTAAGAAATTACTACTAAACCAAATATGTAAGCAATGACCATAAAACTTCTTTCTGATCTTCTGATTAAACTCCCTCTACGACGTAGACATTAGGGAGTTTCAGAATAGCGTACACAAAGGCTTCGCATATGCAAAGAGTAGCGTCGTCGCCACTGCGCATGCGCCAAATGGTAACTGCGGTTTGCGCTTTGCATGCGCTATTTCAGCGTGCACTCTAGTAGGGTGGTCAGTCAGGTGAGTTGTCACTGATTAGACATAATTAAAGGTGCACACAAAAAGACAAGGACAGAGAGGAGAAAAACGTTTCTCTTCTCAATCTTTGTCTTTTTGTGCACATCTTTAACCTTGTTTAATCAGACAAGTGGTTCAAAAATTCACTTTTTGGCTTAGTGCTATTTTTCGGAAATCGCGGGCTTACGCTAATAGTCTTTGCGCTCTTCCAAGGAGGATTCGTGATGAGAAGTTGGCTAAAGCCAGGACAAGCACAGTTAAAAAATGCTGGCTCCCAGGACCGCGGCTGCGACCGCTTTGGCTAACGGCTTTGACAGCGTCGTGAGTGCAACTACGTCGGCAGCATCCTTGCGACTGCGATTTTCAACAGAGGACGTGCACTCGGTATGGAAGGACCAGTAAGGTCGGCAACGATCGCCGGCAGCTTGATGCTTGCGACGCTCTAACATTTCTCAGCGAAGGTATGGTGCGCGAAGGCCAGTACATGAGACTTTTTTCGCCGAGGCGACGCAAGCGAACGCAAACAGTCGATCGCTCCCATTGCATTCACATAGTATAGGAACAGATCTAAAATGTTACTCTGGATAAAAAAGCTTTTTTTTTCCTCAAGTTACCGCATTTCATGTGTGACATGGAACTTGTCACTGTATCTTGGTGGCATTGCAAACACGAGATGCTTGGGCTTTTGCCTCGCGGTGGGGAAACGGTATTCTAAAACTCTCTTTGCGTAGCGTGCGCTCATGCAAATGCTAAATTTAGCAGTAGCATGCGCTAAAATTGTGTACATTATTCTAAAACTCGCTATTGAGTGTGCCAGGAAACTTTTCTAAGCTCATCTGCAGATACTTCTCAATACATTTTATACACCTAGTGGCCACGAGACATAATTATCCTTCATGTCTATGAGCTGAGAGGTGCCTATTAAAAGTGTGCAGAGGAGTCTTCTGCAGAGGGTCTTCAAGTGCGCTATTATATTTATGTCTTTATGACTACCGTAATATCCCGAGTCATCGCCCATCCCCGAGTCATCGCCCACCCCAATTTTTGGGCCAATATCGATTTCTGAAAAAACACCGAGTCATCGCCCACCCCTTCAAATACCCCAACGCGGACTCCGCGATCTGCAAACACTCATCCTACCCAAATGACGCGGCCGCGGACCTTACAGTTGGAGGACGTCCGTGACAAAGTAAAACGGAGAGAAAGGCCCTCTCTTTGCTTACGCATTTTTCGCGTGAGCGACTCCAAAGTGGTAGTGTATCCATGCGAAAAAGAAAACGATGAAGATAACAAAATAAAAGTTTGTTTTGCTTACGAAAATATTGATCCGACAAAAAAAAAGAATCGGAAAGATAACACAAGCATTAACCCAGTCAGGAATCGCGAGGTAAGCGTACGCTCCCATATTTTGGGATGTAACCGCGGAGTGTAAGGTCGAAGTCTGTCTCCGCCGAAGTAAGGTCGCCGCGAACCCGCTCCTTCTCCCCGCACGTCGCGACCGCGGTTGTGCAATGTTTTAGACAAAGCCAACAGGTAAATAAAGCTTTTCTGGAACGCCCTACACAGACGTTAGTAGAGCGTCCCAAACCCCTATTGATAGCACGCCGTGCACGGACGCACGCATGTACGCAAAAAACAAGAAAGTTGCGCAAGAGCTTGTGATTGACAAGGCGCCCGACTTGGCCCGACGCCAAAGTATTTGCCACGCGATCGCCGGCTTTTCCGCTTTCCCAGCATCGCTCTTCGTCGCTTCTTTGGTCCGCTCGCTCGCTCGCTCGTTGCGCCTGGTTGGTTTTTCTATTTTCTTGCGGAATTTTCTTTCTTTTCTTCTCTTTTTTTTTACTAACTAGGAGAACATAGTGGTGACGTGTTTTCACGGAACAAACGTTCGTGCTCTATGCAGATCGGTGGCGTTCCTAGCGCGTATGCAAGCAACGGACTTCGCGGTAGTAAAACATTCTTTCGTGAGCATTTTTTCTATAAAACAATAAAACTAAATCGAGCTTTGAGTTTAATGTATCTGTTGCGTAGCAGCGCTAGATACGGAGAGAAAACTGGGCGGCTTTCTCCGCTTTTATTAACTTTTTGTGCTCACCCACCGAGACATGGCCCACCCCACTTTTTCTATGAATTTCAGGCGGCAGGGGGTGGGCGATGACTCGGGATATTACGGTATGCACATTAGGGATCTTACACAGTCAATTAGCTAGTGTGTTGTATAGTACTGCAATGATTTGAATATAAAATGTTTTAGGTTTGAAACTCGCTATATTTGTCAGCTAGGCCCTACTGAATGTCTAACATTTGGCTTGTGTGTGCAGGTGCTCAAGTATGAACCTTACCTGGATAATGATCTCGGGAAGTTTCTCATCAAGCGCTCTTTACTGAACTACAATATCGGCCACTTCTTTTTCTGGCATCTAAAGTGAGTTTGTTGTTTATTTATAAATAAACCCCTACCGTAATACCCCGATTCAAACATCACTCGCCTCCCTTTCTGGGCCAAATATCAGTTTATGAAACAACATTAAAAGATTGTTCACACACACAAAAAAAAAGACCTTGTTTTACCAAATTTGAAAACATTATGTAATGGAATGAAAGTTTGGAAATTCTAAAGCGTTTATTAAAAGATTGAAGTAAAGATTACATACAGGGTGTTTTTTTAACTGCACCAAATTTAAAAAAAAAAAAAAAAAACGGAACGTGAGATAGAGTAATTTAAGCCCTGGAGAAGTGTTAATGGCCATGGTGGCCTCTAGAAAAAAAGGTGAAATTAGGTAATTAGTTAGCTAATTAATTAAAATGCTTTAACTAACTTTTAATTTTTCACTTGAGGGCACATAATGTATTTAGAGAATTGAAGCTCGACCTCAATATGGTGTAGCCCTGCTATCAAAGTTTGATTAAAACATTTGTGGTAGGTACTATGGGATCAAGAAATGTCACTTTGGTACACGGCGTCAAACCGAAACTAAGTGAGAAAGAGCGCCGGTAAAGTTATTGCTCCGCTTTTCGGGGCATGCGATTGTGATTATCGCAGCCGGCTCCACTTGCTTAGGCGAAGCTGGCTGCGATAACGACGAAATGTTATCATTATTTTTATTGTTTAGCAGGGCAAAAGTGAAGCATGTCCATTTCACACTTACGCGCAACACTATCGAACTTGCTGACACCAACCTGTGTCTTGGTCCAGCATTTGATCTGCACACGCTCCTGCACAAATATGATGCGAGATGTGAAGCCGTGTGCTCACGCCAGTAGCTTTCACAGTGTCGTGTGCTAAGTATGAAACGAAGTATAGTGTGCCATATAGTAGTGATGCCTTTTTATGGTGCCTTGCTTGTTTGGATTGCAAAAGTAACAATTTGGTGATGTAAAAGCTGAGGCCTTGCGGGGCTTAACGTGTGCCACCTGGTGGACGGATGGACGGTGCCCAGGTCGGAGATGCACGACCCCTCGGTTGCGGTGCGGTTTGGGCTGCTCCTGGAGGGCTTCTGCCGGGGCATTGGTACCCACCTCAAGTCGGTGGTGCGCCAGGTCGGGGCTCTGGAGAAGCTCACCCAGCTCACCGATTCTATGAAGGAGCGCAAGGACGACACACAGAAGGTGCAGCCCTTCTTTTTCCCTCACCACACTGATGTATGCGGGGGAGACGCACAGAGATCACCGTTACGTAATTATAAAACTGGAAAATCGGCTTGCGACAGCCAGATCTCGGCGTACCTGAGCAGACCTCTAGAAGCGACCAAAATGCTTTCTTGGCATTTCTGTGTAGCTCAAGTCGAATTGAATGCACCAGTATTCAAATCGTGGTTTTAAAGTTTGCACACGTCATCATTTGTGCAAGGTGAACCCTTCCTGCTTACCGTATAAACTCGTGTAAAAGCTGCATATTTTTTTCCGATTTGAGGGCAAATTTTCAAAATGCGGCCTATACACGAATTAAAAAAAAAATCTGTTTCCACATCTCAAAATGAACGTCTGGTCGGAAACGCCTTCATTCCGGATTCCGGACTCAATCGTCAGTCGGATTTAATTAATTTACATACTGCGCAATACACTTTTTTTTTTTTTTTTGCCGTACTTGATAGCATGCACAGCAACTTTCGGCTTAAATCGCGTATGACTGTTGAAGTGGTACTTGCCCATAGCTCTCAGATTGCGTAAAAGGCAGACAAATCGCGACGCTTTGACACGAATCGCAGAACAAAAGGAAACCTCCCCAGAGCGTACAGTGGCGTTCGGAAACCTGAGTGCATGCGCGAGCTGAGCCCGTTGAATCCCCATTCCTCGCGCTTGCCACGGAACCTGACATATCCTTTATATTTTCTCAATGCCTTGCTGCAACATCAATGCATCCCGACAGTGCGGCCGACCACGATCAAGGTCGACAGCCATTATGCCATACAGTGATACGGATGAGTGGAGAGCAAATATCGGGGATGCGGACACGTGCTGCTACGTGATCGGGTGGTGGCTAGCGCCACCTAGCGATATATATTCATAGAAACGTGGCATTACAGTCGGCGCGCCTCAAAAACAAGGGGGTGCAGCGCATACGCAAATAATTTCTGTAATTGTTATTTTTTGCAACACTTTGTCCTAAATACGGGGGTGCAGCTCTTACACGGGTGCGGCCCTTACATGCGATTATACGGTATCTCGCGCGTGTCTTATATCTGGATAGTGTAAACAACTTTATTTTCTGGAATCTTGCGAAGTGTGGGTTTCGGGAACAGTTGACGGGCACAACATTTCGCAATTTGAAACAATGTGTCTCGTAGTTGTTTCTTTGGGGTGGTAGATTTGCACGATAGATTTTTCTCTAGATTTTTGTGAGGCGCAAAACTGGCAAGACTTTTATTCTTGCGAAAATTAAGTTGCATACAGTATTTCGAAGGGAGTGTCAACCAAGGGAAAGGGGAATGTATTTTATGTCACCTGAATTCTTGATATTGGTGAGGCCCTATGAATGCTTTAGGCATTTTGTTTTAAGTTAAATACAGAACATAAAAGGTACACTTTTTTTAAGACGTCTGCCGAAACTCACTACGTCCTCTTTCTTTTCGGTTGGTAGGAACGGCTGAAGTTCCTGATGGAGCAATTTTCCAAGCCAGATTTCCTGGAGGCATTGCAAAACTTTCCTTCTCCACTGAACAACAGCTGCATCTTGGGAGACCTGATGTGAGTGGCTCGTGCAGCACTTTCGTCTTTGAAGAACGTTCGGCGTGAGATGGCACCCCTCTCCGTTTCTTCAGGAGTGCCTTGCGATGGGTGTGCGGTTTCGTGTTTCAGAGTTGCCGACTGCAAGATCCTCGACTCTGCCAAGAAACCCCTCTGGCTGCTCTGGAAGAACCCCGATCACCTGGCAGAACAGATACTGGACCACCACGAGATCATTTTCAAGAATGGAGATGGCAAGTGATCTCTCGCCTATGCTGGCTGGCAAAGAACCTTCGCCGTTTTGGTCGGTTCTGAGATGTGCAATCGAGGCGAGGGCGTGAGAGTCTTTTCAACACCCTCACAGTATGATATCTACAGGGTCACTTTATGAGTTTAATTAACCATTCCCTCGCTTGGATACATGGTTTTGCGCAAAAAGACAGACTCAAGAGAGAGAAACAAACACGAGCGAGAGAGAGAAAGAGAGAGAAACAAACACGCTCTTGAGAAAATACACGGGGAAAAGATGGTTTGTAGGATATTGTGAGAACACAGTGAATGTAAGCATTTCACCCTTACTTTTGGACCTCCATCAGGTGGCTGATGTAACTTTTTGCTCTTGTCCCCCTTTTCAAAATAAAAAACAAAATAAAGATTATCGTTATTAGATTATTATTATTATCGCTTAGAGATTCGTAAGTGTCTCATTTTGTCAAAACTTTTTTGTCTGTTTTCCATCAGATCTGCGGCAAGACATGCTAACGCTCCAAGTCATCCGGATAATGGACAGCATCTGGCAGAAGGAAGGGCTCGATCTCAGGTGCTCCTCCCGTCGCCCCTGAATCGTGATTGCAGCCTTACGACGACGTTTACTTCCCCTTCGCTTTTCGCGGGGCGCTTGTGTCGGCTCCGTAAATTTCCGTGTCGTCTGTTGCAGGATGATGCCGTATGCCTGCCTCTCGACGGGGAAGCAGGTGGGCATGATCGAGGTGGTGCGCAACGCCAAGACAGTGATGAACATCCAGAAGAAGGGAGGTCGCATGGCGGCCTTCCAGGTGGACTCCACCCAGCTGCACAAGTGGATCAGGGAGAAGAACAAGAGGGAGCGGTACGCCTCCACCCTTCCGGGCAATTGGGGAGGCCGCAGTCCGAAAAGCTTTGTCTTAAGTGCTGTTCACACACTTGCAACCGGGGAGGACCGAAAGACAAGACCTGTTTTGAAGCCTCTTGCGACGGCACACGACTGGATGCGCTGCTGCGAGCAGGTTTTACGCCGTCGCAAAAGGCTTAAAAATTGGTCTCGTCTCTCTCGGTCCTCCTTGGCTGCAAGTGTGTGAACGGCGCTTTACTCGTTTGTACAATGCTGGCAATAGCCACAAACTGTGATTCAGTCGCAGTAGCAGTATGTCTGCTACGGTCGCCAACAGGATGAGAACAGCACAGATCTCCCTCGGTAGTTCCGCCTTCACCACGACAGGGGTGTGACATCTGCGCCAATTGCGCCAATTCGATACAAACCCAATTTTCTGCGCCTAGTTGCGCCAAAAACGCAAAATCGGTCAAAATTGCGCCACACTGCGCCAAAATAACTAAAAAAAAAAAAAAAAATGTTTGCTGCGACGTTAAATTTAGCGGGAAACGAGAGCATGGTTGGCAACGTTCAATCTCGTCGTAGTAAAATACACAGCACGGGTACAGGGAGGCGCAAGCAACCGCAGGATTCGAAAATTTCAGCTGCTATACCTATGATACGTGGTCTTTTCCTGATTTTCCTATTACTTTCCACTGTCATTTATGACTGCATGCTAACGGTGCGGTGTCACGCGGTCTCCGCTGTCTGGCCGAGGGAGGTACGACGCACAGGATATCAAGATGAGCAAACCTAAGTATTTCTTTCGTTTTGAGAGTAAACCTTTTCTTAAAAGTGCTATTGAGCGCCTCCATTGTGTAATTGTTCATTTGTGTCTGTAATCTCGTCAAATTGGACGTCGCCGTCGCCGTGAGTACTTTCGGTTACCACACCTGTGCTTCCAGCGCGTGAGCAATTGAATGAATCAGTCACACACCCGTATTTAGCGTGCATGTGGTGCTCATAGTTTTTCTACCAATTCACTTTTACCTTGTGACTCACTTTTGTGGGGAGTTTCTTTTCTATCTGCACGTGCTTTCTACGAGCGTCCGATTGATGTCTGGTTGTAGTAAACCGTGCTTTCCTGTTTATGCTCTCGAATGACCCCTTTAAAAAGTTTTGCACTACAATTGCGCTTTGGCACCAGTTCGTATAACCTTGACATATCTGGTGCCCACCTAGCTTTGCAGCAAAACCTGCGTTTCCTGTCCTCATCTGTGCGCATAAAACTCGCATTTGCCTTTTCCGTTTTCTTTTATTGTATTTTTGTGCGTATCGGCACTGATGACTTATCGGAACCAGGATGGACAAAAATAATGATTAAAAAAGAAAAATTTGATTTATGTGATTTATATCAGATTTTTTATGATTTAAATTGCTGCTAAGCTGCTGTAACATTATCTGCTCCAAACTGTAGACTTTTCTGCTCCAAAGTTGCACCAAAATGCATAAACTGCTGCCCCAAAACGCGAATTTTGTGCTCCTAAGCTGCTCCAAAATCAAGATTTTTCTGCTCCAAAAATTGCTCCAAAACCGGTTTCACCTGTCTCACCCCTGCCACGAGCTTTCCCTTCTCCGACAGCACTCCGGCGTCTCCTCGTCAGCTCCGAGCGTGCATGCGCAGCAGAAATACGTAGGCAGGCAACGAGCGCACGCCTGGGGTCAGGCATCCGAAAGAGACACCCTGCAATTTTCTTCCTGTCGGCGTTTATGGCTCCTTCCTTCACTATCTTAGCTGGAGCTGGAGAGCATAAATGTTCCGTGGAAATGTGATTTTGTGACACTACGCAAGGTGTGCACATGCCCTGGGAAACCTTGCATTCCTATGTCACGAGCAGGAGGCATCTGTTTAAAAGTTTTGCTGCACATTTGTGCCATCTGTTTCTGGGACAGTAAGGAAATGACTGTCAGGCTTTGGGAATGAATGTTTTTGGTTAAGTTTGGTTGCTGTAACTCAGAAATGTTCATTGTTTCCTACAAGAAACGTTTATCTGTTGTACGCTGTCCCGTTTTCATTACCTGTACCCTTTAGTGGAGGAGGCGCAGTTCAATTGACGCGGCAGATTTAGTTGCATTTGACAAAGGCATAAGCAAAGTTGGCGATGGAAGGACAAAGAAACATCTTTGTTTTGAGATTTGTCTGTTCCACAATGCTGAAAGGCCCAAGTAGCTTTTCATTTTTTACTTCCAGAGAACCTACTTTAGCTCACGAGGCTTTATTTCCAAGAAAGAAACGTCGGACAAACACACATTCAGTCAAGTTGGCACTGGTAGCGGAGACTTTATGAAAGTGGTGGGGCACACTTCGACATTAACAGTGAAACACATCAATTCAGAACATATGTTTCCAGTGATAAACAAGACTGCTATAACATTTAATCCTGACAGTTGTAAATTAAAGTTTCATTGTAGATTGTGCTAAAGTGCAGGCATTTGGAAAAACAAGGAATTGGTTGATGAAGGTGTCAGTCATGCAGACACTTTTAATCACAATTTTAAAAGTTCCAACTTCACTGCCGTGTGTTTTTTTTTGTTTTTTTTTCTCCTTGATTTAGTTTATGCTTGGCACCGGGCTGCACTTAGTTTTAGTGAAAACTAGCTTTCTCATACAGAAACAACATAGCCTGGATGAATGATGTATGAACACCACTTGTGCTCGGATAATGGAGGTTGTGGTATTTATTCCTTTTGGCCCAGCAAGAGGGGCTCCCTCTTTACGCTTTCAATGCGGTTCCTTTTCTAGGAGCTGAAGCCTGCATGAACGCATGAGAAAGTTGCTCTTTTCAATGCTGCTGAACTTAGGAAAGTCGCAATGAGAGCTTGCATCCACAGACTCGTACCACATTAACATTCATACTTCCATTACCATAAACTTGTTGTTTATCAATGAGTATAATCATACAAACAAAAAGAAAACTCATACGGTCCATTCCATAGTAAAAATCTATGCTCAATTTTTATTTTTTTAATTTTACACAAGTAAATTCATTTAATGCAATGTCAAGAAGATAATTTCGAGCTTGTTCTCTACAGGAGCATGCATGCTTCTTTGAACAGCAGCCATTTTGGTATGTAATTGGCTTGTATTGAATTACTGTGCAGAAGGATAGGGTAGAGGGTGTGGGTTTTGTTGTACAGGTACAAGCAAGCCATCGAGACGTTCACCCTGTCCTGTGCTGGCTACTGCGTCGCCACATTCATCCTGGGCATTGGGGACAGGAATCCGGACAACATCATGGTCAACGAGGAAGGACAGGTGGGTCACGTTACTCGGAGCACTCGCCGACAGGCAAAGGAGGACGCATTTTTCCACCATGTTTAGCAGGGAAATCCTCCTGCTATCCCGCTAAATTTAGCGGGAAATTTTAGCAAGACAATAAATGACATGCAAAATTGTACACATCTAGTTATCAAGGGGCACGCCAAGAACTAGGTATGCCACGTTGGTAGCGGCGAGAAAATAACCAACGGACGGACCGGCCAAGAGCATGTCCCTGCTTAGTGCAACAGGTGTGATGCCAATTCTGTAAGCCGAGAGGGGCTTTAGATTTTGCAGAAACAGGGTTCACTATTTTTCTTTCTATTTTTGTTATTTTTTCATTTGTTACTTTACGCTAGAGCACTGCACGAGCCTACCTTTTGAGGCCCGGCCCATTGACTCGGGCCGGGTCGGGTTGGGCTGGGCCTGGGCTGGGTTGACCCGGCCCGGGCCCGGCCTGATGGGATGCCTACCTGATATGGCCCTGCCTAAGCTCGGCCCAGCTGGAGGTGCCTCGACAGTGAAAGATAAGGCATGTCTCGGGCTCGGGCTTTTGGCTTGGCTCGAGCCTGCACAGAGCTCTACTTTACACTCGGCTTTTGAGAATTAAAACTGGCGACAATGCAGAGAATTGTGCGAACGTCCTTGCACGGCATGAACCGAATTATAACTCTGAACCCTAATCCTATTGCAATGTTTTATCAGCTTTAGTTTTTAATCCGTTACCTTTTCTGGTGCATGTTGCAAGGTTGACCTGCTTTTTTCTTGATGTGAAAGCAGCTCGGGGTATGTGGACGAGACCAAGCTTGTTAAGGCGAAGCAAAAAATTGTAGAGCCCATCCACTTCATGTGAACCTCGAGTATGATTCCTAGAGGACGACCTTAAGGACGACCTTGAGGACGATGCCTAGAGGATGACGTCTATGACAACCTTAAGGACGACCTCTAGGACGACGCCTAGAGAACGTCTAGGACGACCTCGAGGACGATGCCTAGAGAATGACGTCTATGACGACCTCAAGGATGACTTTTAGGACGACCTCGAGGATGATGCCTAGAGGACAGTGTCTAGGACGACCTCAAGGGCGACTTCTAGGATGACCTCGAGGACCAACGTCGAGAGGACGACACCTAGGACAACCTCTCGGGTGACCTCAAGGCGACTTCGAGGATGATGTCTAGGACGACCTCAAGGACGACCTCTAGGACAACCTCAAGGACAGCACCTACGACAACCTCTCAGGTGACCTCAAGGACGACTTCTAGGACGACCTCGAGGACGACGTCTAGGACGACCTCAAGGACAACTTCTAGGATGACCTCGAGGACGATGCCTAAAGGATGACCTCAAAGACAACATCTAGGATGACCTTTAGGACGACCTGAAGGACGACTTCTAGGATGACCTCGAGGACGATGCCTAAAGGATGACCTCAAAGACAACATCTAGGATGACCTTTAGGACGACCTCAAGGACGACTTCTAGGATGACCTCGACGACGACGCCTAAAGGACGACCTCGAGGACGGCGCCTGGAGGACGATTTCGAGGACAATGCCTAGAGATGATAACAAGGGATCAGGACCTCACTATCTAATAAAGCCAAGAAAGGCTGACTCACGCTGGTTGCCCCCTGTTTTTATTTATTCATACTTGCCACGACCAATCGGGAGTTTTCTGTTGACATGTGAGGACACATTTTTTCCCGGACCCTAGCCCATAACAGCTTCGCTGTAAAAGATTGTACAGCTTCACACATCCATGCCACGAACCATAATTAAAAACATGTAGGTTAACAGTGAATTTAATGAGCAGGAAGCTGAACTCGTTAGTGTTGTTCACAAGCTTTCATTTGTGCACTACTAAGCCCAGTTAATTTTAATGTAATTATTTCTTAAATGTGCCTTCGGACATTATAGGGCTTACATAGGAGTGGCAAGTAAGCAACAAATTTTGTGTAAAATTAAACCGATAGTGACCCGATATTACCTAATCAAGGGGATTAAAAAAAACTCTCCAATCTCCAATTAAAAAAAAAAAAATCTAAACGAAAAAAAAAAGGAAAAGGAAAACAAGCATGACCAGTGATGCATGGAGCTTGTCAGGACATTGTCGCCTAACATAGGTATATCCTTGCATAATAGCCATCTTTCAACTTCTTATATTTTACTGCAAGGTAGATTTCAACTTCCTCCAAGTTCCAGTTTATTATTAAATATTATCATGCATGTGCATGTAGAAGCCTGCTCCGAAAGTGTGCTTTTCTACTAAGCATGCAGCTGCGCTGTGGTGAAGAGGGATTTGCAGGATTGTGGTTTTAGCTCTGTTGCTATCACTTCTCCGAAATGCACTGCTGCTCGGCGCGAAGCGCACTCAATAGGTCTGACCATGGCCTCCTCTATACTGGCAAAGCCTGGCAGATCGCCACGAGACGCGGTTGCCGAAAGTGAGAAGGTAGAGCAGCAGACAACTGATGAGAGGCGAGTCATGCAACGGGCGCCCCGGTGCGGCGAGACGCTGAAACGCACTTGTTCCGAGCGATGGAATGTCCGCTCGTTCTCCTCGCATTTCTAGCGCTACCGCTTCTTTTCTCGTCGGGTTTGAAAACCATGTTTTGGGTCCTCGCTGCTGCAAAAGCTGTGTGCTGAATACCAGCTTCCCCAAAAAATGCTCTCTGCTGCCACATCTCTTTCTTCAAATCTGGGGCCGGGCACTCTATGGCTCCATCGTCAAACTGCCAGGCTTTGTGAGTATAGAGGAGGCTACGGTCTAACTAACCCGTTATGACCGTGACTTAGCCAGTACTTCGAAAGTATGAATACTAAAGTTTGTTTCGAAGCAAATGAATGTTGAATGTAGTGTATTATTCGAGCATACTATTGGGAACTTTAAATATTCATACAACCCTAATCACTCCCAACAAAGGCTGCTTATGAAATGTCCTACTTAGTATTGCCATACTTATTTCTTTATTGGTATATTCATATCACTGGTCCTTGTCCAGGACACCTGTAAGAATGGTTATGGAGAACAAATATTTAACACAAATCAAACATACCAGAGATTTTGTGCTAATTTATTGTACAGTTATAGAGCTACACTTCGGTATTTATTGGAGTAGAACCTAACCCTAAAATTCACCTTCGACGAAAACTTTAGCTTACTAGTTAGCTCGTTTTTGAAAAACCTCTAACAAGCCAAAAAAAAATTTTTTTTTTCATGTTAGGCGTTGAAATGGCGTATCAGGAAATTACAAAAAAAAATATTTCACTATAGAGTTGCGTAGTTTTTTTTATAAAAAATAGAAATACGAGGCCCAATTCAAAGTTCCCGCCATGCACTGTGACGTAACAGTGTACCGCAAGGTGTCGGGGCGGTCAGAAGCGAGGCATAGACCTACGTCACTAAAAGTGGGTTCACCGGAAGTCACGTGAGTTTCACTCCTCGTGCTCTCCGCGACCGTGCCTAAGATTTTCTTTTTATTATTTTTTATTCTGCTCTTTGTACGAGCGATTGTAGAAAACGAAGTTTCAGTTCCACTAGCTCTTTATCGCTGCACCGTTGGTTAGTTTGCGTGCTGTAAAATTTGAGGACGAAGAGTCAGTGGATCGACGTGATGGAGGTCAATGATGAAAGCGTTGCGAGTACAAGCCAGTGTACGAGTGCATGCCGTCAATCCGATGATACAGCGCAAAACAAGCTATCAAGTTTCGAAGAAAAAAAAATTTAGAACGCTCGCAGAAATTAGGATTGTTAGCATACGACACGCCCAATCGCATTGCTGAAGGTTCAGACACCGAGGTCGTTGAATCATCGGATACTCTCCAGGCTAAAGATCCCTGCCGTCTAAAGAATACGAACTGGTTTGTGTACCAAATACAAGTAAACGTCGAGCACAAAGTACGTATTTTGTCTAGAACATGAGTAGAACTTGTTTACTAGGTGCACATGCGGCCGATGTATGTCTCTCGGAAATGCATGCAGTGTGATCTCTTCTTCAGTTGCTGAAATACCGGGACAGTCCCTCACACACCACCTTCTAGGCATCGTAGTTGATCACGTCAATTCACTGACTCCGCTTCTTGTACCTTTACAGCAACATTAAGCGATGAAAAGCAAATAAGAGAAACCTTGTCTGCTTGGATAGCTCGTGAAAATGCAAAGAATAACAAAAATATTTTTAAAAAAATATTACACGCGCTTGCGGTAAGCACGAGGAGCGACACAACTCACGTGACTTCCGGTGATGCCTCCCTTCTGACCGCCCCGGCACCTTGCGGTACACTGTTACGTCACAGTGCACGGCGGGAAATTTAAATTGGGCCTCGTATTTCTATTTTTTATGAAAAAACTATGCAACTCTATAGTGAAACAAGTTTTTTGTAATGTCCTAATATGCCATTTAAACGCCAAGCATGAAAAAAAAATTTTTTTTTGCCGTGTCAGAGGTTTTTTAATGACCAAATGGTCGGGGTCTCACCGTAGTTCAAAGGAACTCGAAGGTTTGGGAAACCTACTCACCATTCCTTCTTTTGCAATGAACCACCCTAAAGGGCAACTCCGGACAAATTTCGACGTCGAGAAAACAATGCAGTCCTACGTCATACCATCTGGAAAACCTGCACGTCAGATATCACAACGCTATTCCACCTAAAGGTTTATTAACCGGCCAACGACCCCACGGTCACCCACGGTCAGTGGCGTAGAAAGAGGGGGTTTGGAGGGTCGAGACCCCTCCCGAAATGCCAAGCCTACACTCCCCCCCCCCCCCCCGGGGACCCGCTGGCTCCCCTGCACACGCAGTCGGTTTTGCCCGGGGCATGGAGAAGCGCGGACTATCTCCAACTTATATGTTTTCGGGAAGAGTGTTTGTGGAGTAGAAAATGCTCAAATAAATAAAACAAGCAATATTCCTTCATTTATATATATTTAATGGGATGCGGAACTTGATCTCAGATATATAGAGAACGGATATTTCGAAACACTTGTGGGGTGAAGGATGGCAATTTCAAGGCCAAGTATAACAAACTATCCTCACTAAAATACGCAGTTCAATCAAACCAAAGCGAACATAATAAAACGAACACATGGTGATAATATAAATCACTGTCAGTGATGTAATAATAAATGAATTGTAAAAACAACTGCAGTGTAAGCAAGGGGTGGCGCTGCGCTCACACACACCTTGAGTACTGATCAGAATTACGTGCTTTCGACTAAAATTATTAATAAATAGTTTATTTCCGTCGTATGTTGCAATATCATTAACGCAAATATTTAAAAGAAAACGACCTAATATACATCCCTGTGGAACACCAGTAAGAATACGCTTCGAACTTGACGAATATCCATCAATATAAACTAATTGCATTCGATGCTCTAGGTAAAACTTCACTAACTGCAAAGCATGCTCTCGAATCCCATATGTATCCCATTTTGCTAGTAAAATTTCATGATTGAGGCAATTAAAGGCCTTTGTGAAATCTATGAATGCTCCAAGAACAATAATTTTCTTCAAAATTTTCAAGATGAATTCTTTCTGGATGAGTAGGGCAGCCTCGGTAGATTTATGCTTTATAAAACCAAACTCATATCAAGTTATGCTTAGTTGAAAAAATAGTTATAGGTGTATGAAGTACCTTTTCAAGTGCTTTAGAAAATACTGGCAATATAGAAATCGGTCCGTAGTTACCCATAACATTTACACTCCCCTTTTTGTGTAGTACTGACACTTTTGCTATTTGCATTCGTTTAGGAAAAACACCAGTCATCAAAGAAAGATTAAATATATGCGTTAGCACTGACGCTAATAAATGAACAACATAATTAACAGGCCTTATTTTTAAACCATCCACGTCACAAGCTCCACTTTTCTTAAGTTGTAAAATCACATTGATGACCTCAGGTTCTACAACCAGATCTAAAAAAAATCGAGCTGCTGTTTCTATCATCAAAAACGCAATACTTTATAGTAACAATCCCGCTTCCAATATTCACAAAATGCAGGTCAAAAACGTTCGCCAAAGAACATTCGGTTAGTTCAACAGCGTTACGCACTATTTTATTAATTGAAATGGATGAACCGTTTCGATTTAAAAGAATTTTAACTCCTTCCACGTGACGTCCGTACACCCCTCTGCTGCCTTAAACACGTTGAAGTAGTAGCGTTCTTTAGCACGCCGTAAATTACCACGAATAAAAAAGTAACTGTGACTAGTTATTTCAGAAAGCAATTTACAGGCTCTTTTGATCATTTCATTTATGCCAAGCTCCTATGATGCAGCCGCACTGCGTTCACGGCAAAAAATATCCAGGACATCCTCCGCTTGAACTTCCATGTCGCGGTGAACATTCAAAAGCGCTAAACCGAGCAGTCGCTCATTCGAAGTGGACGCTCTCAGGTATGTTTTCAACCGTCGTAGTGAAGAGAACGAACTTTCAGCTTCCGTCGTTGTTACGGGCGGAGTCGCTAGGATCTTGAGGAGACGATGAACGTTTGGGAATAGGGCCTCCGGACAGAGGGCGACCGCCTGTAGCGCATGACGTGACGGGCGTTTCACGTTTCTCCCTCTTGCATTTGGCAGCCCATATGAGCAGCTCACATTGGAGTTCAGGGAATGAAACCAGGCTTGAATGGAGCTCCAAAAACTCTTCAGCGCCAGGACCTGCCCCACTTTCCAAGATCTTTGCAGGCAGAAGCGACGAAAGTAATTGCAACGTACGCCGGTGCTTTTTAAATCTCCCATCTAACTTTGTGATCAGGTAATCCATGAAATGAAGGAACACGGAACGCTAAAAATGCTCTTCCGTGCTTCAAGTGGGAATGTTAGAGCGGTGACGTTGCCGACTTGTTACTCGCGGCATCTAAATTTCGACTTCAGCTGTCTCGGCCATTTTAATGGCTGCTTGGAATATTGCCAAGTGTTTGTGCATAAACGCTTGCTCTAATTTTGCAATTTTTAGTGTGTTACTGTTTAATTTTTTTATGACAGTATAGCTGTCTTTTTTTGTTTTGTCTGGCCGGCACGCGTTGGTAATGCATTGGTAACTCAAAAAGCGGAAGGAGTTATGTGCTGTAAGGAAGCTTTAAAGTGTGTGGGGGGAGGGGGCCGCAACTACGGTAGAACAGTGAGCCACCATGCCTGTATTCCTGTAAATGAAGCCTGCTCCGTTTTGAAAAATGACAATGCAGCTTTACCCGTTTTTTCTTAACATCGCCTCCCTAATCTTTGCGCAAGCGTCCGTACTGCCGAGTTCACCCTGCTTCGTCATTCGTCATTGGGGGGGGGGGGGGGGGCAATAATGGTGGTGAACCCCTCCCGAAATAAAATCCTGGCTACGCCACTGCCCACGGTCCACGGTTACCAAAATCCGCCCAACCTTGCGGGCGACGCACGGAGCAGCGCAATCGACGCCGCTGTGTGGACACAGTCTACACTACGCAGAATGTTCTACAACTCAAAGAATTGTTTTGTTTGTTTGTTACTTTTCGAGGTGCGGAGCACGAGGGCAGAGAGAAAAAGAGAGTGTGGGGTGCAACTGTGCTGGGTCAACAATGCCGTCACGTCGTCCGTCGCTTTCGTTGATAACTCTCTGTACCACGTGATGTCCAGTAGTTTACGAGCAGAACCAGTGTTCCCTGCCACGGGCAAGGTTTCGGTTTCGCTTTGTGATTTTCATTTAAATGAGGTTTGCAAGAAAACTATTTAGCTTTTCGGAAAACGAATGACATAGAACCATTTATTAGTGGTTTTGACATGATGATCACCCGTAATCCTAGAATTTTCAGATTTGACCAGAGTTGCTCTTTAAAGGGTAACTGCAAAGAAAAAAGTGTGTTTTTTAAACAGCCTAATGTGGACAAGCATTTAACAAAACAAATCTTCTGCGAAGAAACAAATTTGTTCTAGCAATATTTACACCACAGGACGTAATTTAGGCGGGGTCACAACTTCTTCACATTTAAAACTCCCGCTCTTTCGACGCGCGCGGAGTGGCTGTTTTACGTCACTCCGTGACGTATAGCAGCCACTCCGTGACTTATAATACCAACTTTGTGGCGCGCGATTTAAAATGGACGAAATAGCCGCAAACTAAAATCAGTCTCGCGCAATAAATATTGCTGTAAAAAATTTTGTTTTTGGCAGAAAAATTGTTTTGTGACATGCTTGTCCCAATTAGGCTGTTTAAAAATACACTTTTTTTCTTTGCAGTTACAGACCGACGTACAACCTCGGTTTTCTGCAGGGAAGATAATCCTCTTAGCGCTCCCCTCTCCTAAGCTGTGACGGGGAGCCAGGTTGGGGCCAGTAAAGAGGGGAAACGATATACGAAAGGAGGTGATGGGCAAAAGTGGAAAGCGTGAAGCGTACGTCGGCCTTTAAGGTCTTGGAATGTCAAGTCACATGACGTTTGAAGTTCGTTTAGACATGGTTGCTCTTTAGAAAGCACTTTGTGATGACGTGTGTAATAAAAAGTTCCACCCTTGGAAGATGAGGTGACAGTGTGTGTCTCCCTGTCAGATCTTCCACATTGACTTTGGACACTTCCTGGGCCACTTCAAGAAGAAGTTTGGCATCAACCGTGAGCGGGTGCCCTTTGTCCTCACGGAAGACTTCCTCCACGTCATCGCCAAGGGACAAGAAAACCCCAGGAAAAGCAAGGAATTCCAGAGGTAAGGATAGTTTTTGCCTCTTCTAGAGCAAAGGGCAATTCCTGGACAGACAAAATCTGCCATTTTGATTGGTCCGCAAAGCTTCTTTCATGAAAGGCCATGTTATGGCTGTGAGATGAATAGCCAGGACTAATGTGTGAGTATTTTATATTGATTGTAATGGTGGTGGAAAGTTTGGTTGTCTTTTGTTTTCCCCGCTTTGAATTAAGTTTTCTCTCATCGAATCGAGTGCGACTGCTTTGGGTGTTTGGATTTAGCTCGGCTTATTTAAGCATTAAAAAAGAGTCGCCTAAACTGACTGAGCACTTAACAGCTTGCTCCCTCTTTCTCTGCGCCATTCCATAGTCTGTGGAAGTGTGATGAAGCTGTTTGTTTATTGATCTATTTTCTATACCTTGAAAACTGAAGGCATTAGAGATTAGAGTGGTTACAGTCTACGGTGATAAGGTAATGGCACATTTACTATTTATTATTACAGTAAAATGGCTTCTAGTTATTACAAGATTAGCTAAGGCGTTCTCGAAGTGCTGGTGATCTTTGATTGATGCCGTTGGTATGGGAAGGCGATTCCGTTTTTCTGGTGTGCACGGTAGTAACGGCTGAGGTAGATATAGCAAAGCAAAGCTGAAGTAATGCTTTAATGGCATTGAACAGGCATTGAAGTATTTACCGATATACTGAGGGTACTGATGTAATGACAGTCGACGCAGATGAGGAACCCTCGTCTGCGTCTACTGTCAGTCGAGATCCCTCCTAGTCCCAGCATTGATGCAGTAAACCTGTGTAGGAGCCTGCAGACCCTCTAAACAATCACGCAAATACTGGGGACTGTTTGGCTCATAGTTATGTGTCGCTAGATCGCTCAGATCTGCTAAAGCAATGGTTAAACTGGAAATACACCTTGTTTAGGAGCGAGGACTAACATGTGCACTAAGTACGAAATTCGTGATGACATGTGGAGTATAGACCTCACCTACTACAGTCATTTTTCGAAGCAGGTCACGACATAACCTCACGAAAAAGAAGAGTATGTGGTTCTCTACCAGCATACATTTTGTAGTACCTTTAATGACACAGGGATTCTAAATGTCGCATCACCTTTATTGGCAGAATCCGGTTTGGTTATTTCTGCGAGAAAATGGCTTCGTAATTGCCATGGGGCTTGCACCCACGCACAATTTGTGCATCCATTTTATGGCGAAATTCTCCTCACACCAAAATTCCTGCGATTCCGAGGCGTGCGCTACTCCATTGGTGCCAAGCTATCACTCTCTCTTCGTCGCCGTCTCCCTTCACGCAACCACATCATCTATGGCAAGACCAGGGTTCTCCCCGGGAATTTTTCAGGGGTGGACATGACCACCATGTGGGATGAGGGGTGGGGGGAGAGAGGGGAGGGGTAAAGGGCGGTAGTAGTAGTTTGCAATGCTGCACAATCTAGCTTGCCGGCAGAATGCACTTGGTGTGGCCCTGTGAGTGACGCCACGCCATGGTGATAAAGCAAAGACCAGATGCCTTGAAAAAATAAAAACGGGGAAGGTAAGTGGGGAGCGAGCAAAGAGGCAAAAATAAAGCAAGCCACAGCATGAGCAAGCATTGAGCAGTGAAAGAGTCCTCTTTGCTCTCCGCTGCTCACCACCTGCGGAGAGAACTGTTGGTGGTGCGCATTAGTCACGTCTGTTTTTAGAGCGCAGCTCTTAGGCGCCCGTTCCGGGCTTGAGCGGCGTCGCCGTCGCCGTCGGCGTAACCGCCCGAGGTCACATGACCCCCCCCCCCCGGTCACGTGACCTCCGAGGTCACGCGGTCCCCCAGGTCACGTGGTCCCCTAGGTCACGTGACCCCTGGTCACGTGACCCCCCGAGGTCACGTGATGATGACGACGATGCGGGTGCCGATGACGTCATCGGCATCCGCATCGTCATCGTCATCATCACTGATGACGTCATCAGTGACGTCACTGATGACGTCATCGGCATCCGCATGGTCATCATCATCATCATTGATGACGTCATCAGTGACGTCAAGTGACCCCCCTGAGGCCATGTGACCCCCTTCCCCCCTTCCCCCGAGGTCACTTGGCCCCCCACCATACCCTCTTCTCCTCCTCCTCAAGAGCTGCGCTCTAATTCGGCGTTACAGGGAGTTGTAAACGGCTTTCACTTTTTTTGTGTTTCTTCTCAGCCAAGCACCCCCCCCCCTCCCTCGCCCTCCCCATACTGCCGACTTTCTCCTTGTTTGAAGGAGTAGCGGCAGTTGGTGATGCGATAACGTGCGCTAACATAGTGGTGCATGGGCCTCCTGAGTACGACAGTTTGCAGCCATGTGCGCGGGCAAAATTGCATCATCGTCCTGCGGCATAATCGAGCGGTGGGTGGTCAGTGAGAGCAGTGGGCTGTCAGTCGGAGCAATGGGCGGTCAGTCGGAGGGTGGGCGGCAAAGCCACTGCTGCCCACCGTGGGGAAAACCTTAGGCAAGATGCGACATCACTCTCTCCCTCTTGCCTCCCCACCCCTAGCTAGCCTCCACACGTCAGCAGCCCCGAAACAGCAGCCGCCATCACTGCCGCTTCGGGGTTCTAAAGCTTCTCCGGCGCATCTAATGCATCTGCTACGACTATCCTACTAAAAGCAAAGCTGCTAAAGCAAATAACCTAAAGCACATTAACTGACAGCAAATATCCACACTGACTAAAAACAAATCTCCTAAAGTACACTGATGAAAATTAAATCTCCCCGAAGCACGTCGTTCAACAATGCAACAGCTGCGTTTGTCAATCGCAACACGATATGTGCGGTCATTTACAATTTTCTTTTTCCTGGCAGCTTCCAGGAGCTGTGCGGCAAGGCCTACCTGCTGCTGCACCGCCACGCCCACCTGCTCATCACCCTGTTCACCATGATGCTGTCCACGGGAATACCTGAGCTCCAGTCCATCGACGACATTGGCTACCTGCGCAAGACGCTGCAGGTGGGGAAACTGCCCTCTTTGGGGGTTTTATCTTGCCGAGGGGAACCCACCCATGTGGCATGGGCCCCCAATATCTGATTTCTGGCCCATGAGTGGGATTTCATGTTTCGACAGTGTTGGGTCAAGTACATGTAAAAATTCCTAGAAATAACACAAAGTAAATTAAAGGTTATGTGTTCTTCAAGTAAGTAGTAAGTACACTGGAAACAATGTACAGTCGGCACGGAATGAAACGCGAACAAGGAGCGCATGGTTTTCGACCTACGCTGAATCACCTAGAGAAGCAACACCGAAGGTTTGGATGCACTGAGCAAGAGTCTAACACATCGAAGGAGGAGTCATCTTCTTGCAGCTCCCATCTGGTTCAGGTGGTGCAGCATCTAGCGAAAACCATGCACCACTGTTCACGGTTTCATTCCGTGCAGACTGTACTTGAAGCAAAGTACTATAAATGCAATGTACTTTCAAAGTAAAATACCAAATTCAATTTTTTTTTTAACTGGTATGCATTTTAAAGTGTAGTTTGGGGGTGCATCAGTTATTTTCAGAAATGGCGGCAAGTATTGGATAAAGTCAAGTGGCTATAGAGTAGTTGTTCATCTTCTAAGGCATTTAGATTGTATCATTCTTATTGCCACCATTGCTTCACTCAGAGTAATAATGACCAAGTGACATCTCGAAAGATGGTAATGCATTTTCACATGACAATACATAATTTTTTTCTTAAAGGTTGGTCAATTTTTATATTCACCCTCTCAGTATTTTTTCAGAGTTGACAAAGCATAATTTTGTGACACAAATTTAACAAAACCAAATTTGGGGAATGTACTTTGAAGTCGGGAGCTGTACTTTTCTCGGAAAGTACCAGAAAAAATATTAGTGGAAGTACATAACTCGGAGTATGTACTTCAATCGAGGTACAAGTCTTCTAAATCTACTTGAAGTAGTACTTTAAGGGGAAACACTACCCCAAAAAGAAATAAGATTTGTTAAAAAATAATTTGATTTTGAAAAAGGTACATTTAAATCCATCCACATCTAGAGATTGTTTTTTCAGAAAGCTTCATTTGTTTAATCTGCATGGTTAGTCTTTTATTAATTACTTTCGGTCCGCCGATGCTAAGAAAAAGGTAGAGGAAGAGCACTTTGAACGCGTTTTTTTCCGTTCCACTTTTTGGCATAAATTTAACATTAGAAAAACTCTTGTTTGGTAGCGGATAAAAGAAAAGGCTCATTCATTGTTTTTCCTAACTGGAATTTAATGGGCAATGCAACTGTGGCATTGTTTTTTACTTTGTGGATGTCTTTTATAAAAGATGTTAAGATTTTGGCGACAATATAAAAATGCAAAAAGTTTATTTGATTTTCCATCGTGATGTTAGCATAAAATAAATTACTTTTTGAAAATTTTGTTTACACACTTGCACTTCCCAGGCATTCTGGTGCATATATAGTGAAGAGAAATGTTGGGTATTGCATTAGTTTTCTAACAATAGTTTTCCTCAACAATGTCAGGATGTTCCTGGTAAAATTGACTATAATTTCTTCCATAATTCATGTACGCAGATGAAACTTTGCACTCTATCCTACCTTGAATTGTCAGTATATACTTTAAACTTGACTCATATTAAGCCAAAGGTTCAAATGTTGACCCTTTTGGGTAATGTCTTCCTTTAAAAAAAAAACAATAAAATGGAAAAAAAAAATTTTGTTGCGTGGAGAGAAGGTGCGAGCAAACGGAAAAACGACGATGCTTGTCCGATCAACATTTTCGTCTTTTCGTCACCCCACAGTTCGTAGTAATTCAAATGCGGCTATCGAACGGTTGGAAACCCTCTCAAATCTAGGCACACTATTTTTCCGTTCCGTTTTGTTCCGAATCAGAATTTGCGGCTTGTGGTTACATCCAAAAGAATGACGACGATCAGCTCGGCTGGTTTCATCGGTGTGGTTAACATGGTTTCTTTTTTTGATCTTGCAGTCGCCGATTTCTGTGAGTGTGGCAAGTGTGTTCTACATCGGCACTTCAATTTGAGACGAGGAGCTTTACTCGTGAAAAGAATTAGGCATGGCACGGAATTCTGGCCTCCCAACAATTCCTCTGGAAGCGGCGTAAACGGGATGTTTTGGTTGTAATTGAAGATTAGATTGTGTCACAATTATGAGTAAATCCATGTGCTATAAAGTTTGTAGGCGTTTATCACTTTTTTTTCTCTAGCCTGCATGTTAGATTTTTGTGGAATGGTAGGACCAATAGATGTTTCTCGCATGGTCTGTCTAACATCACGGTGCTAACATCAAGAGAAAAAACGCCTCTTTTGTCAGCGCCGCACCAACCGCGGTTTTTTGGCCGAATATATAGAGCAGGGGTCTCAAACTCATTCGAGTGTGCGGGGCCGAATTGCCCATTCCCGAAAGGTCGATGGCCAACGGTGAAAGGGGGGGAAGGAAACACAATATTTCAATATTTTGAAAAAAAAAAAAAAAATGCACCTCTAACCAAACTTGATGATGTATCAAGGACAACGTTGCAAAGCAGCCGACTGTCACAGAGACACCACAGAGATTTTCTAGTGAAAGAACCTTGTGCTCTCAGTTTTTATGAGCAGCTTTCGTTTGCATATACGACTTTTTGGGGTCCACACTTGATATTATAACACGATTTAAAGTGCCAACGTACATGCAGTTTTAAATAGAACCAGAACAATCACACCGTCTTTGCACTGTCGCATAATTAATTAAGCTCAACAGGTATAGACCAAAAAAATCTCTTCATACAGCAGTTTTTGCCTTCCTGGCAAATTTTATACCAACATAAAAAAAAATTGTATTTTAAAGGTACTGTCGGACATCCGAGCTAATAAATTGAGCTTTACCAGTTCCTCCTGTAGAGCGAGAGTTCGTGCAGCCGAGGTGCCTCCTTGAGCAAAGATCTCACGCTTGTAGATTAGTAGTGGTATTGCCATGCCGGTTCATTTACTCGAGAAAGGACTGGTAATCAAATATTTAAACGTAGCAATACTCAGCGCAAAAGAAAACAGAATATTGCAAAATACGTGAACAAGTCATATCAGCAGAGCTCCTTTCCAAGCGGAGTCAAATCGACGATATTAAACTACAGTTTTTGGCACATGTTGCGCTCGAGGCATGGGAACGGGGGCTCACAGCCGCGGGATGCGCGCGGGCCGCGTTCCAGAGTGTCGAGGGCCGCATGTTTGAGACCCCTGATATAGAGTATTTCAGTGACCGAATACTAGGAATTCGATTCGCGAATCAAATTATTCGGGAACTTGCTCTTCGATTCGAATTTGTATATTCGAGTATTCGCACACCCCTACTTATCAGCACATACCGAAAACATGAAACCCTACTCACGAGACATGCTTTCATGGTTACGATATGACTATAAGTCGCCACCCATAAGCAAACACATACAGTTGTGGTCAAACTTAAAGGGATGCCAAACCAAATTTGCATTTCACATAATAAGGCTGCAGAAGCATTGAGCGGGACACTACAAACTTCAAAACATCATTCTTAGTTTGATGTCCAACGGATGGCCATACTTTTTGGAAAAGAAGGACCGATCAAGCAAACGAATGTAACATTAAGATTCTCCTAGAACAAGCTGAGAGTGAGGGGATGCAGCCTTGCTTCTCTCTTTCTCGCTTCGGTTCACCTGCTCGACGGAATGAAGCGAAGAGGAGGGGGAATGAGAATTGTGATGCAAGATGTCTCGTCGGCCCTGTTCCATTGTAGCACTTCTTTTCCAAAAAATACGGCTATTTGTTAGAGGTATCGCTGTGCGAGTGATGTTTTGGGGTTTTGCAGCGTCCCGCCTATCAGTCCAGCCTTGTTTTGTGAGCTCCAAATTTCGGTTAGCATCTCTTTGAGCTCGAGCGTGCTACCAGACATTATTTTTTCACGGGGTATAAGCCTGGCAGCAGTCGGCGACACCGATTTGTCGCGTGGCGCCGGGCGCATTTGAGTGTGGTGGCAGCTCCTCGTACATAAACAAAAAGAGAAAGTGGGGTTTTTCTTCTTCTTTTTGTTGTCTCGTGTTTTTAGGCTACACTTCGCATCAAACAGCTAGTTTCCCCGGCAGAAAAATAAATGCTGCGTGAGTCAAAACGGATTGTTGGCCCTTTGAAGGGTTTGTATAAGGTGGTTTCTTAACGTATATCACATCATCGTTTCGTACAGAGGCGGCTAAAGACAGTGCTTTGTGTATCAAAATTTCAAAGAACAAGCTTACCCGTGCAAAGAGTCAACTATTCAATGCGGGAATTCGCTGTAACTATGGCGGCTGTAAGTAGAGAAACAATGTAGCCTACACTATAAAAGGCTGCCATGGCTGGGCCCCGTTCCATTTGTGCCTTTCCGCTACCTAGGTGGAGAAGTCCGAGGAGCAAGCCCTGGAGTACTTTCAGAACCAGTTCTTTGAAGCCTACGGAGGCGCCTCGGACGACGAAGGTGGACTGGTTCTTCCACAGTGTCAAGCACTTCTAGCGTGCCACCGGCAGCAAGCAAAGCGGGAGACACCAGTGTGCGAAGGCCGAACTAGAGTGGGAAAAACGAGTGTACAGGACGGTGAACAAAGCAACAAGGAACTCGCAACAGAGTCAGACATTGCTCCACTTGGCAGCATTCTTTGCATCTCACTGCCGAGAGAATAATTTGCTCCCCATTTTTAGAGGTGTTTTTTTCTCTCTTTGCTATATACATAATATACAGAGTGTTTTTTCTTTCTTTCTTTTTTTTTTTGGCTTTACAGATTTGTTTTATGAGAGCCGGTAGAGCTACATTAATGCGGTCTTTGCAGGTGAGTTATATGGCCAGGGGGACAATATTAAGGGGCTAATCGTGACGATAAATTCAACAATTAACTAAATTTTGTTTATTAACTTTTAGGTTTGTCAAAATAAACGTGGTTCTAATTAGAATCTTGCTGAGCGTCGTCGAAAACTACTATATCAGTTTTAGAAAGACTTCAAGCTCGTGGGAAGTGCAGTAGCACGCTAAAGTTAACACTTGTGCTACATGCAGAAGGCTGGCAACAAGAAAATGTGGATGATCAGAGAGAAAAAACACGCGGGCGTGTTATCACAGCGATAGCCTCGCTCCTGCTGCATGAGTGGTGAGTTTAGCACTCGACCAAACTTCTCATGTGCTCCAAGTATTTTGAAAATTGACTGACTTGGTGGTTTTTGATGGCGCTTAGCAAGTTTCTCATTGAAAGGACGTGTTTATATTCACTAATTAAAAAGTTAGTTAACATATTTGAGTTAATTAGCCGACTTATCGTGACAATTAGCTCCCTGTATTTTGACCCCTGGCCGTATAACTCGCCCTCACAAACCGCACTAGTGTAGTAGCTTTCACGGCTTTGATAAAACAAACCTGTAAAGCCTAGAAAAACAAAATACCCTGTATGTGTCTTGCAGCAGCCTTTTTGTTTTTCATGGTTCCATTCCTTTTTTTGGGGTACTTAGGGCTAGTATCCACCATTACTGCAAATGCACAGAAGGGAGGGGAATGTGACGGAACAGCACGTGACAGCACGGCACATACCAACACGGCATATAGTCGAAACAACAGAACGTCCGAACGGCGCAATGCCAAGAGAGCGGCACGCATCAAAGCAGTGCAGCAATGATAGGCATGTGTGCATAGCGTGGTGCTGTATAAAGAATGTCATGATGTGGTGTTTTGAGGGCATTCCTGAAACGCTGCAGTTTTATTCACCACACAATATATTCTATCAGCATAAATATTTTTCATTCTTCATTTTACTATTATGTATCGATGATTTGGACTGATGTATGGAAATTGAGTCAATGACGCATTCACACAGCTTGTTTATTTATTGCCTTTGCCATTAATTTTAGCTCAGTCACTGCTAGTAGCATACTGGGTCCTAATAATTTGAAAACACTAAAGTTCAGGGGTTTTAACAACCAGTTGTGGTAGCACGAAGGTTTATGTATGATACAGACTTTTAATGTTTTAAATAAGCCGTTTACCAGAGACTTTTGCTGGAGATTTGACCGTGATTTGTGTTCAGTTTCTGTTGTTGCTCTTAAGATATAATGCTGAAAGTTATGTAAGGTAAAAGCGCCATTGACTGCTAAACACAAAAGTAGAAACTGCAGTGCCTCCCTCCTTTAGGAAGAGAAGCTACCTCTACACATTTTTTTGTTCACAGTAAATATGTCTATATGTCTGCTCGAAAAATTGCCGTCAATTGAGCTAGATCGTTTTCATTACAAAATAGTGAGCACTTTCATTGAAGTTCAATACTTGAAATGTTTTTCTTACCAGGTGATATCTTTGTTAATGGGAGTCTACAGCCCTTGATGTAATATAAAATACAGTTTTAAGTAATAGTTTTTAACTGTTGATAATCTGGAAATCATTTTTACTAAATATAATTTCATTGAGAAGCATGATAGAGTAAATGGTGTATTTGGACAGCAGTTAAACATAGGACGTCCATTGCTAACAAAATTTCCTTGTTAGGAAAAGACTAAAGTTAAGTTTGAAACTCGTATTAAATAACTACAAACAAGTTATCATAGCCACCTTAAGGCCTTTTCTAAAACGAAGTGTCTAGCGTTACGTCCGACGTAACCCAAGTTACGTCCAAATCTCCGCCTTCCCTAGGTTCACGGGGGAGAGAGAGGAGGGCGGGGGGAGGGTTAGGTATACGCGTTTCCAGTGCTCCGTCCGGACGTAACGCTAGCCACAGCGTTTCTAAAATGCCAGATCTTCTTTCTTTTTTTTTTTTTTCATTCATTCATAGACTGGCTTTGTGGCATTGAGATTTTGTATCAGTTTCCAAAGCACAAAGATGAGAGTTTAAACCCAGGGTGGTCCCTGTTCTAAGGAGACTTTTGAATGTTGCTCATAGCTTCAGTTCCTTAGTTGCTTTACAACATAGAACCCCAATTCTTTCTATTTTCCTTGCATATATGCTCTCTTTAAATGCACTATTTTGTTTTTTTGGTTTTGTCGTGTGCTGTCGTGTCATGGTGCCACAGGAAGGTGCTTTTGAGTGTCTTTGCAAGTGTAAATGATTGTTGTAATGAGCCTTGCTTAAAAAAAAAAAAAAAAAAGAGGAAAAAGTGTGCATGTTGTGCGTGTTTACACGAGATTCTTAATGTCTAGATCGAAACTGAGGGTTTTCTTACAGGTCGTTCCGAACATTACAAAAGTTTGCTGTAGGTCTTACTTGGAACTTCTAAGTGAGCACAGTTGTGCTATCTAGAGACATATCTGTGCAGGGCCCTTGCATTTGCTTCTTGGAAGAGGTCTGTAAGCATCTGTGGCATGGATGCTGACAAGATAAGCCAGATGCTCCACCTTCCATCTGGTGGTCCTGTTCTGCTTGGAAACTTTTATAAATTTGGTCCCCAGCTTAATATGTGATAAGAAGAGTGGATCTTAGTGTGTCAATTCAGGATAAAAAAATATGAGCAGCAGCAAAATGTAATGCTCCTTGTAACTTTTTTTTTTTGTTAGGAGATGACAGTGCAACAGTCAGCACTGCCATGACAATATACAATGAAAGCAGGATGGGCAATTGTGGGGTTTCGGTGAGAGATTTTGGAGAAGGAAAGTACCTGGTTCTATAGGCGCAAAATATTTTTTTTTTTATTCTTACTCAATGTATTATATAAATATTGCCGCCATGCTTGCAGTTTTTTAGGTAAAATGTGACATGTGCTTGGGTGATTATCACTCTCGCACGGCAGCTGTGCTATTATGAATGAATGCATTGTAGCAAAGCGAGCTCAGTTAGGCTGTGGTTGACACAGGAAGGTGTGTTGACTGGAGGTTTTGTCTCATTCGCTGCACTGTCCAAGTTACAATTCTTCTTTGTGCGTTCGACGGCGAAGAGTCTCCTCCAAGATCAGCCATTTTGCGTCTTTGTCTTTGTGTTGCCAAAATATTTGCCTTTGCATACCTGAAAGGATTTACTGAATGACTCTTAACTTCAGCAGCTGCCCTCACTGTGTGCGGGAGGGGACTGCATCACACTAATATATCCATTGCACAATAAAATAGCAAGAGGTAGTCTTTTTGTCATTTATGCAGATTGCCTCTGTTTTTTTCTGCGACTTGTGACCTTCAATGGCACTCTAGAGTAAATATTCTGAGTCCTTTCCATGAGCCACATGTTTGCATTGGAAACAGCTCCATTGTGACCAGTGGCGTTGCTAAAGTCAGTGGCAACCAAGGTGGTGCCCCGCCGAAACCCCCCCCTCCCCTCCTTCCACTGCCCAACTGCACCCAGGGCAGTCCCCCACCCCCCCCTCCCCTTGTGACGCCACTGATATTGACATGGCAAAGACAGGTAGGTGGCCAAATGTACCGCGACTTGAAGCACGTGGAGCAAAAACTCGCACTGCAGAACTTAGGGATCCTGGGTTCAAACCCCGCCACCCCTTCGCTCGTTTCGATCAGAAGAAGGGTTATACTGGCATGCAGTCGCGTCTCAATACTGCAGTGTGCGCATTGAAGGCCCGAGCCTAGCAGTCGTGCAAACTGCAACATGTGCAATATGCACAAGTTTCGAAGGTATGATGTTTCTCAAAGATTCATGGTGCTAAAATAGCTTTAAAAGCTGCATCTCTATTCTGCACTTTTTTTTCTAAGTCAAACTGGTCCCAATGTGTAACTTGCTTTGTGCCGGTGACTAAAGACAAAAAAAAAATGTGGTGTATGAATATCAAAAGGTAAACGGGGCAGGATACAGTGGCATTCAAAGAAAATGGAAACATTTAGCGTATACTGTTGCCAGGCACGTATCCAGGGGGTGGCCCATGGGGCCCGGGCCCCCCCCGAAATCTTCCATTTTGCTGGGACCTCCTCTCTCCCCTTCCCCTCATACAGCATTTTGTCATGGGCGCCCCCCCCCCCCCGAAACAAAATCCTGGCTACGTGCCTGACTGTTGTGAACATCAAGATCCCGAAATATTCAGGGTATACTGTATTTTGGAATGCACAAAAACTGCATGTGGTGCTTCCTGATTCGATGCCCCAATTCCAGTGGCTGCTGTACATTCACTTACTAGCTTTTGTATTCATAGTAGGTTTACTGTATTGATGTGGACTGCAAATATCACCATTGGGCCTAAGGCAAAGCATTGCTAGCATTTTAACTGGTTTTATATTGGATGCAGGTCGTTAATGTTACCAATAATTTTTCATCTTCCTGTGTTTTTTTGTTTTCTTTTTATATACGGTGAAACCTTTTCAAATCAGACACTTGCAGCACATACTTGGGTGCTTCTGTATTAGGGAAGTGTTGGAGTTTGAGCTTGTCCTACTTCAGATGGGTCAGAGCAATGGAGGCACTGCTTCAATGCTGCATTGCTGCCTTTTTGTGGATGGATATCAAGGGACATGTATTCGTTATAGGTGCGTGTGTGGAAATCTGTGTGCAAAGATTTCGCTAATGACCAATTGCGTGGTGTAACTGATACTTAGGGTGTTCCAAGTCACCAGGCTCGATCTAAAATGGACCGTAAAAATCAATGCCTGCAGATAGCAATCTAAACTTTTTGTCAAAGGTGTATTTCACAGGTCGTTTATTTTTTGTAAAATTAGAAAGCGCAACTTTCCAATTTGCGGCCAAGAAACTTGCCAGGGTCAACAGCGGGTGGCGACAGAGATGACCTGTGAAGGAGTGTTTGGTAGGGATGTCGTGAACTTTTGTCGAACCGGATTTTTAAGTCTAACTTTCGGGGTTCGACTAGTTTGGCGAACCATGTAACTTTTAACCAGATTCTACTGGTTCCGACTTTCTGGACAGTATGGCCAGATCTTGATACAAGCATGTCTAGGTTTGGAGAATTTTTTTCGTGCAAAGGGTAATCACTGAAGAAGTTAATAACTTAATTTTTTGGTACTGTAATCACTGAAATAACCAATGAGTGCTGCCCTTTAATTCATCCCTTAGCTGCCACCATCCAACCAAGCCAACTGGCCAGCCTGTCGCGCATGTGCAAAGCAAAGTCGAACCTTGAGTCGAACCTTTGTCGAACTTTTCACAAGAAGTTTGAAACAGTCGAACCCTGGTCGAACTCAAACCTCGACCACTTCACGACATCCCTAGTGTTTGGCGCTCGTATTGATAGATGGCGCTGCCTTTCTTATTGAGACTGCCCACAACCACCGTGGTTCATCAAAATGAACATAATCTTTATGTAATGTAGCTTTGGTTTAAAATAAATGTGGACAATAAAATCAAAGCTTAAAGTAAAAAAACGCGTTTGCATAATGACGGCACTTTTGTTGCCAACAGATTTCATCTGCGTGTCCTCTGCTTTCTTTCGCTGGTCGGCTACACCTTTGGACGCTGCTCCCGACGCCATCTATCAATGTGCGCAGCAAGCACACCCCGCAACTCGACTCGGTCGTCTGCGTCGCAGTCCGCCGTAGACCCTGGCAAGTTTTTTGGCCCTATTTTTTTACAGAAAGAGCTACGCTCCGTAATATTACAAGAATAAACCAACCTGTGAAATACACCTTTGACGAAAAGTTTAGATTGCTACGTGCAGGTGTCGATTTTTGCGGTCCATTTTAGATCGAGCCTGGTGACTTAAGACACCCTATACATTGCAGAGCAAAATCTTGCGACTCTCTGGTACTCTGAAGACATTAAGAAACTTTGACCATGGCTTAACAGAACTCAAAATTGTGATGATCTCATACACTGTCACCCCAAAATCTTACCTGGTGCCAAGACTTTATCTTTGTCAGGTTTCACAGAGTTAAAAACTGGTTACTTGGGTTTTGTATATTGCAACAATACCTAAGGTTTAGTTTAGTAGTAAAGCCATGTCATGCTCTTATACCGGTATGAGGATCAGTAAATGCAAGAAGTTCCATTGTGCAGAGAAGAACATTATTAGAAAGAAATACCTAATAAAAGAAACAAACTTAACTCATTCATTTACTTTTCAGTAGGATGCTGACAAGAGGGACACCTGATAAAAAGAGTGTATTCGGTGGGTCCATACAGGTTGTTTTTAACGGGATTCTAGCACATGTGCACAGATGGTTTTGCAACAAGGCTCGGTGCATACCACACTACAAAATAAATCTGTGACAAATTAAGCAAACCTGCCAGTCTAGTGCATATAAACCAGCCAGGCTCATCAAATTATAATCTTAAATTGACAATTGTTGGTAATCTCCCAGTTATAGAATTAAACCGGATATACTTCTGGTGTGAAAAGGTTTTTGTGAATTATCCCAAGCCAAAATAAAAACAACTTCCAGCCTTTCCACTCTGGTGAAGAAGGAAGATCAGCGGCTGTACAATGGTGGGACGACCTCAAGGACACCACCTAGAGGACGTCTAGAAAGACCTCAAGGACAACTTCTAAGACGACTTCGAGGACGACGCCTAGAGGATGATGCCTAGGATGTCTAGGACGACCTCAGAGACGGAGGTCTAGGACGACCTCAAGGACAACTTCTAGGGACGACCTCGAGGACAATGTCTAGGATGACCTCAAGGACGACTTCTAAAATGACTTCTGGGACGACCTCAAGGACGACGTCTAGGACGACCTCAAGGACAACATCTAGGACAACGCCTAGAGAAATTAGCCTTTCCACTCTGGTGAAAACCAGAGTGGAAAAGGCTGCCGCCATCTGTGAGCAATGGCGCTTTCTAAAACGGTTTGCGAATGTTTCCTTGCACATGCTCGCCTCTACAAGGGTTTGAATGTTTCCTTGCACATGCTCAGCGGTGATGCCCAACTATACAAGCCCTTCATCTAGCTCAGGAACTCAACATTCCTCGGTGAATTTGACTTGTTGTTTGGATTGGATGTGCGCAATTTTCCTAAACTGCGACCCCCCCCCCCCACACCGAAATTATACGAGTATGGACTGGCAAAGCCCCCGTCAACAGATGAACAAGATTGTTCAAGTACCTGTAATAAAGATGAAGGAATTCCTTTGTACATTTTGTTCTCTCATGTCCTACTTCTACAACAAAGTATGTCACGAAGTACTTTGCCCTACTACGAAGTATTTGGATTGAATGTATAGATCTACTCCCATTAATACTGAGCAGGCTGTGGCACTAGTAGTTTGGACATAGCACGATCACCTGGAGATCAATGCTTAGGCACCAGCAATTGACGAAACCTCGAAACAGCTCCCAACAAAAGATTTAACGCCGACTAGGCGTGACTCGATGACTGCACAAATGCTGTACCAGTGCTTGTTCCAACTTTGGAGCTGCAATTTGGCAAGCACTAAAACCTTAGTGTACATCAGCCATGCAGATCTAAGTCTCTTGGAAGCAGCAGGGAGGTGCTTCTGTTGTCCTGCCTCCAGCACAAACTTTACACGTCGATAACGCGCCGAGCTGCCTATGCAGCCAGCAGCAACTACAGAAGACGAGCAAGTGCTGAATGCTGGGCATCAGAAAGGCACGGCCTGCTGCTCTCATCTTGTTGGTGAATATAGGCGACAAGATGTTGGTGGCTCCATCTCGTGGTGCCCACTTGCGACGTCACGACCAGGATTATCGATTGCCTTCGACCGGTGTAAATAACGCCACGGAAGCTTGTAGTCATCGCGTCTCTCATCCAACACCGGTCAAAGTTGACACTCTGACATCCCACGTTGCCAATAGCAGCCGACATTTTGCATAGAAGCTCATGCTGGCCGAAGTCTCTGAATTGGACAAAGTCTCGGCTACCACTCCGGTGGGCTTCGAGGGAGGCTACTGTGGGCCCGACCGCTTTGGTGTTTTGCTGCGATCGGATCCCAGCTAACTCAAGGCCGGAGCCAAGGGGCAAAAGCAGCGACGGGAGCATTCTGGCCCAGAGCTGCTCCATAAGGTATCAGACATTCGCAGCCAACACCAAAAGTAAGGGAACCTCCGTTATTTGCTTTGCGGAGCTGACTTGAAAACCAATATGGTTTATTCCGGTGAAGGTGTCTCATTGTACAATGCGAAGTTACACAACACAAGTCATATCTTACAAAATTACATTAATGGTTGGGTGTCCACACCAGAATTAAGGCACCAGCTGAGTTGGTATGTAACAGGTGCGTTGTATTGCATTTGATGGCGTGGGCACGTTGACAAGACAGACTTGCAAAACGTCACAATTACAACACTCCCACAAGAGTAGAAACGCCGGAGGGCTTCTTTTCTCTGCAAGAGGACACCACTGCTTGGAAGGGGCACCAA